>SKCR01033338.1:0-91563 GCA_019454045.1 Zanthoxylum bungeanum | reverse complement strand
GTCTGTGTGTTGTTTATGGCCGTGAATGATCTAGTCTAGGGTTGTAATTTGTTGTTATATTTATATATTAGTGCATGTGTTAGGGTTTTGCATGGGAAAAAAGGAAAGAAATCAATTTAAAAAGGGAGGGATTTTATTTAATTATTTAAGGAACGAGATTATGTAATTTAGAAGGGGATTATTTAAATTAGGGGAGTGATTTGTTTATTTTTGGAATTAGAATTTATTTAATTGGTATGTGATTTTTTAATTTAGGAATTGATTTATTTATTTTAGGAATTATGTTTATTTAATTTTGGTATTTAGATTTAATTTAATATTAAATTTAATTTGTTTTTTAGTTCAATTAATTTAATTTAATTTCAATTTTAATTAGTTATTTTAATTAAAATTTGTGACATGTGTTATAAATGTTTTAATTATTTTCATTTGTGACATATATTAATTATTTCTTTGGATTGGGTTTGGATGAGATGGCCTTGGGCTAAGGTTAAGAGTTTTGCGGTTTTTTTAGGCCAAAAGTGCTCTAGACGGAGGTCTAACAAGTGAGCTTGATGCTAAACAAGTGAATACAAATCTAACGAAATACCGATTCCCTTCCGACGACTGTTTCTCGCAATATCCTTAACTAAAAAAGGTAGTGCCTCCAACTGAGACTCATCATCGGGTTTCACATGCAAAAATGCAATGCCTAAAGTCGCCCCCATTTTGATAGGACTTGTGTAGTGTGTGACAGTGACAATCCTATCAAAGTCTATGCAATGCATTTTTACTTACTTGGCTCGCCAGCTGCCACTTGGTTTGCTTGTTGTGTTGAGTTGATTTTATTGTGAGGTGGTCAATACTCGAACCAAGTTGAGGAGAGGTGGTCTATTCTCGGACCATTTCGATGAGAGGTGATCCATTCTCGAATCGTTACTGTGGTGTGGTCCATTCCCGAACCGTGCTCTATTCTCGGAGTGTCATTCCCGACTTGTTCATTCCCGAACTGTGTTTCCATTCTTGGAGTGCCATTCCTGGCTTGTTCATTCCCGAACTATGTTTCCATTCTTGGAGTGCCATTCCCGGCTTGTTCATTCTCGAACTGTGTTTCAATTCTTGGAGTGCTATTCTCGGCTTGTTCATTCTCGAACTTCGTTTCCATTCTTGGAGTGCCATTCTCGACTTGTTCATTCTCGAACTGTGTTTCCATTCTTGGAGTGCCATTCCCGGCTTGATGTGATAATGGTCCATTTCCAAACCGTGCTCCATTTTGGGGTGCCATTTTCGGCGACTGATGTCATTGTGGTCTATTTCCGAACCATGCTCCATTTCGGAGTGCCATTTTCGGCGAGCTGATGAGATAATGGTCCATTTCCGAACTGTTGCTCCATTTTCGGAGTGCCATTTTCGGCGAGCTAATGTGATTGTGGTTCATTTCCGAACCATTGCTTAGGAGGGATAGTCCATTTCCAAGCCATGACTAATATGAGAATGGTCCATTTTCGAACCGTTGATGATAAGAGAAAGTCCATTTCCGAACCACCACTGATATGAGAGTGGTCCATTTCCGAACCGTTACTGATATGAGAGTTGTCCATTTCCGAACCGTTACTGATATGAGAGTGGTCCATTTACGAACCGTCACTGATGAGAGATAGTCTATTACCGAACCATTACTGATATGAGAGTGGTCCATTTCCGAACCGTTGCTGATAAGAGAGTGGTCCATTTCCGAATCGTTGCTGATGAGAGATAGTCCATTTCCGAACTTTTACTGATAATGATATGGGCCCCGCCCCCAGAGTGCCATACCCGGCAAGACTAATACTAAACTGATTTGGGCCTCGCCCCCAGAATGTCTTACCCAGTAAGAACTGATGTTGAACTGGTGTGGGCCTTGCCCCCCAGACCGATACTGATATGAGCCTCGCCTCTAGACTGATACTGATATGGGCCTCGCCCCCAGACTGATACAGTGATGTCGCTGTTCCTGATTGGCTTGTCTTTGCCACTTTCTCTCTTTCTGCTTCAAAACATGTGAATACAAAGGAAAACAAACACAAAAGAATGCAAAGTATGTTACGTGTATGCATGCATGCATGAATGAGTTTCCTATCCCATTGGGTTAGGTCTTCCGCTAATTCTTCCTCATGCAAAGTAGTGCTTCAACCTTTCCACTTTAATCGGCTCGGTGAACTCATTCCCTTCCAAGTCTGATAGTCTCACTGCCCATTTTCCCAATTTCTGAATGATCATCCTATCTTTTATGCTTGCTACTTTCGGGAATTCGACGTGGTCTGAATATCAGGGTTAAATGCTTTTGTCAAATATACTCATGTCATGCAGGTTGAAGGAAAGAACCCAGGCAAGTAGGTGAAATGAATATCTTTATATATTATTCAGGAAAAGGTTCAAACAAGTAGGCAAGATCAATGTCTTTATTAAAATTGCAGGATTAGATAAACTAGGAGGAGCAGCTTCTTCATTCACAGCATTGCCTTTTCCTTGGCCTATGGTTCTCCACCATTGTCATTCCCTATTCCTATGAATGAAGCTGAGTGGTTGAGAGTTTGGAGGACAAGGGTTTCGGGTAGGCCAGAGTTGATCATGTTGTTGGGTAAGGGATTTCTGTGTGCGTGGGTTGTTCTCTTTCTGGGTCAGGTATTTTGTGGGAGTCAATGAGGTTTTGGATCTCATGCCTAAGGCGGGTGCAGCTATCAGTTTCTTGACCCCTTCTCCGATGGAATTGACAATACAGGCTTAGGTCAAGGTTTGGTGGTACAGGGTTTAGATTGGTTTGCCTCTAAGGGTTCCAAAAGTCCTTGCGCCTTCAGCTTTTCGAACACCCTTGAAAGAGGCTTACCAAGGTTGGAAAATCGCCTGCTTTTGATGGCAGTGACCGCAGTGGTAACGGGCTTGGTCCCTGAAGGTCCCTCAACATTCCTTCTATTCTGGCCATAGAACTTTCTGTTTTCAGCCTCTTCCTCTTCAATATCCATAACTGTAACATACTGCTTTAGAAATGCATCTGCCAATTCCTTCCAATCTTCTTTGACCTTTTTCTCAAGGTTTTGGTACCATACTACGGGTGCCCCCTCAAGCGACATCCCGAAATTTTCTGGACCTGACACTGGATAAACCCACTGAACTCATAACAGAAACATATTGACGGAGATGGACCCTAGGATCCCCATTACCGTTAAATTTGGCCATGTCGGGCATTCTGAACTGAACAGGCAACTGTTCCTCAAAGGTCATCACCTCAGTAGTCTAGTAAGTCTTCATTCTTACCCTTCATCTTATTGGTAACAGACTCTACCTGGTCACGGAGTTTCTACAATTCTGCCAGAGACCCAACTTTTCTCCCAGCCGCATAATCAGCCATATCATCATCAAAGCGGGGATGTCATCCCCCAAACTATTTGGAGGCTCCTCATGTCTTACATTCTCAGAGTTTCCCCCAGCATGGGGCACAGCCATATTTGTCATTGCAGTAGTCAAGGCTTGCAATTGTTCAGTAATCTTGGCGAAACCATTCTCCAACTGATCTATCCGGGATACCTCATTATCGGATGTACTCATATCTATTACCGGCCTTTTAGTGAGTCTTCTCTCTTCCCTAAACCCAACAGGAATTTATGATGTCTTTTTTGAGTCATAGAGGGTGTTAACATGATGTATGTATGTATGAGGTGTATGAGATGCATGTAACATATAGAACATACTAAATCAATTAAAATTTTCAAACAAATCGGCCCATTATCAATTTAGAAGCTTTTAGGCTAAAGGTCATAGGAGTGAACTCGTCCAAGTTTAAATGGCCTAACGAGTTCGCATCTCATGGCATGGAGCCCAACAAAATCCAAATGGCAATGTTCCGAACATAAGCACAAAATGGCCCATCAACATTTAGAGGCCTTTGGCCCAATCGTCATAAGGTACGTTCTTGTCCCAGTTTAAATGGCCCAACAAGCCAATATCCCATGACAAATGGTCCAAATTGATCCAAACGACGACGTTCCCAAACATAAGCATAAAGATAATTCAAGCATAAAACAGTAAATTCTACAAGGTCGCCCATCAACATTTCAGAAGCTTTGGGCCTAATGGTCATAGAATATGAACTCGCCCCAGATTAAATGGCCCAGAAAGTTCGCATTTCTGACAAAAAGTTCAACTGCATCCAAATGAGGATGGTCCACAAGCACATGCTAAAGGAAATAATTGTTGCTTTAGCCATATAACCCCGGTCTATGGGTGGGTTCGTGAGAGTATAGACAAAGACTCTTGCTGGCGAAGGATTTCCCACAACTAGGTCTCCCCACTCAAGGGTTCGAGCAACCAAGTGAGCGCACCCTTTTTTATACCCTAAAAGTACGTGCCAACAAGTCATGGCGTGTGACTAACTGTCGAATGGATTTCCCGTTGTAGATTCCTCAGAGGGAGGGTGGAGCGAGGCTCTCTTAAGTACCAAAACCTCTTATGCTCTAATCACTTGGTGTAAGGAATAAACAACGAGTCATCCGAACTAGTCTGTCACAACAAGCTATAAGTAATGACTATCTCGGTGTCTTCACAGCTTTTCCTAATGAAAAGGTAGTGAGTGAAGGAAGACATCGAACCATCACCTAGCCTTAATAAAATGTCTTTGATCAAACCCTCATTTTACCCACTATAGACATGGTCAATTAAAACACAAATCCAAACATTACAAGATAATATTTCGGGGCCGATTCTCTATCCCCAATGGAGTCGCTAGACTGTGGGGACACAGGATACTGGGCGACGCATGCTCTTCCGGGCTCGCGGCCCGGTTGGGAGTACGGAGTAGCACGGGGGGACTAAACCGGAGAATGATGGAGTCGCCACCCGGTGTGAACCGGGAAAATGAGATTTAGGCCGCACTCACCCCTCGCAAGGGAATACCTCAAACCGTTGGGTTCGGAATGGTCCCTTACTAATGTTACTTATAATGAAAGGATTTGTGTAATAATTTAATCAAGCCTAAGTAACACTTATTTCCAAAAATATCATGCTTCTAAGTTCACATGCGCAAAAAGATAAAAATTACACCTAGATTTGGATATATCATACTACTAAGTTTACATGCCCGAAAGTAAGTCAAAGTAACGGCAAATATACAACTTCATAGGCATATTGTGTTCATGAAAATGCAAGCACGTCATAATCACATAAGCACACATAAAAGGGAATCAAATAATGATGAACATGTAATTTCATAAACATTTCATACTTATACATGCGGAAACATAAAACAAATAACCATTACATATTCATGCGTAAAAAAAAGAGTCAACTAAGTACATAATGCACAAAGACAATTAAGGATGCAATTAGGCATTAAAGTAAGCATGCTATGATGTGATGCAAGAGAAGATAACTAATATGGACACACACACACACATGTGAGCACTTTTCCAAGTGGTACGTGGAATTGTATCCCAAGTACAGACCGCACTACCGTCTATTCGGAATCAGCTACGAAATAGAATTTATGCCTGGGTTTCCATCCGATATACCACAAGAAATAATACTCAAATGCTATCATGACATTGATATATGAATGAAGAGATATCAAGCAAAGACAAATGTAAATAATGCAACCAAACGGAATAAGGGCGGCAAATATCGTGGTAAAGGTAGTATTTTAGGATTTTTTTTTCCCCAAATGGGAAACATTTCATCCAAAACAATAAGCCCATGAGCTTTTCATTACAATGCATACAAAGATAAAGATGACTTTATGGAATTTCGTAATGCATGCATGAATAAAGCAAGGATGTGCAAAATGAGATACAAGACATAATAAGGGGGCACGGCAAAGCATCGTGGTAAAGGATTTTAACCTCTTCAATTAGAGGACCTTTCATCACACTTACTAAGCCCATGCCCAATTAACACAATGCATATATGTGAAACAAAGTAAATACAAAGATATCAGATTTCGTATACCTGATTGAACATATCTTACATCCAATCGAATATACATCGTCCGGCGCGGCGATGCATCATGGTAAAGGATTTTAACCACTTCAATTAGAGGACCTTCATCGCACTTACTAAGCCAATGCGCTTATCTCAATACATATATTGAAACAAAAAGTTAATACAAAGATATCGGATTTCGTATACCCGATTGAACATATCTCACGTCCAATCGAATATACATTGACCAGCATGGTGAAGCATTGTGGTAAAGGATTTTAACCCCTTCAATTAGAGGACCTTTCATTGCACTTACTAAGCCCATGCGCTCGGTCATATCATTATAAGAACAAATAATATGTAGAAATTAAATAACGAATAATAAACACATCAAAACAACATAAAACAAAATATGCGCCATTTGCTCAAGTGGTACGTAGAGTTGTATCCCGAGTGCAGATCATACTACCGTCTATTCGGAATCGGCTATGAAATTTACATCCGGGTTTCCATCCTATATACCACAAGAGGCGACACATTTTTCATTTTAATCAAGGGCCACAACACACATCATATTCATAATACATGCATATTTATCGACTCAAGGGCTACAACATGCATTTTAACATAATAATCATGCGGAAAAAACTTAATAAATAATATAGATAAAACTGAAAAAAAAGTGTGGAAAATACCCTAAGGTCTAACCTTTTTTTGCCGACTTTCGGACTTGCGTTTCACGGAGATCGGAAGGGTTAAATCTCCTCAACTTCTCTGGTTCACTAGTTTAGCGTCTTAGCTCACTATTTTGCTGTTTTGCTTGTGTTTGGCTTCCGTTTTGCTGCTGTTTTCTCTGTATTTTCTACTTACTGTTCAGGTCACTGTTTTGATGTTTTAATGTACTGTTTTGAGTGTTTTAATGTATTGTTTTGGGTGTTTTTTAAAGGCTTTAGGTGGAGTTTTTTATGTTACTATTTTAGGGATTTTAGGGACTATTCTAAGGTAATTTAGGGGTGTCGTTTTGGGTGATTTTTACGGTAAAAAGGATGTGTTTCAAGGGCAGAATTTTGGTAGTAACTGGGCTGATTTTTTGGTGGTTTATTGCTCACGGTTCAGGGGGCTGGATGGGTGTTAATGAAGGCAGTGGAGCCATGGAAATTGTTGATGTGCGAGCTGCGTGAGTTCATTGATATTAAGCAACAATAGAGTAGTGACTGTTGAAGGCTGTTTGAAGGGTAAAGGATGTGCATGAATTGTAGGTTCGCATAAAGGGGTTATGCGTCTGATTGAATGGGCAGTGCGTGTGAGGGGTTTTGTGGCTCAAGGGCTGCGTTGCTGCTGTTAGAGTTGTGTGGGCTGTTTGTGGGCGTGATGGCTATGTGCTTTGTGCGCGGAGGTTGATTGAAGCTAGTGGGCTGTGAGTGTGAAGATTATGGGATGGCAGGTGGCGTTAAGGGTTATTGTTTGTTGAAGTGGAAGAGTGGATTAGCGTGAGGTAAAAGGCTGAGGGCTGAGTGTTTTGTTTTTTTTTTTTTTTTGTATTTTTGTTTGTCGTCTGTGTGTTGTTTTTGGCCGTGAATGATCTAGTCTAGGGTTGTAATTTGTTGTTATATTTATATATTAGTGCATGTGTTAGGGTTTTGCATGGGAAAAAAAAGTAAAAGAAATCAATTTAAAAAGGGAGGGATTTTATTTAATTATTTAAGGAAAGAGATTATGTAATTTAGGAGGGGATTATTTAAATTAGGGGAGTGATTTGTTTATTTTTGGAATTAGAATTTATTTAATTGGTATGTGATTTTTAATTTAGGAATTGATTTATTTATTTTAGGAATTATGTTTATTTAATTTTGTATTTAGATTTAATTTAATATTAAATTTAATTGTTTTTTAGTTCAATTAATTTAATTTCATTTCAATTTAATTAGTATTTTAATTAAAATTGTGACATGTGTTATAAATGTTTTAATTATTTTCATTGTGACATATATTAATTATTTCTTTGGATTGGGCTTGGATGAGATGGGCTTGGGCTAAGGTTACGAGTTTTGCGGGTTTTTTTAGGCAAAAGGTTTCTCTAGACGGAGGTCCAACATGTGAGCTTGATGCTAAACAAGTGAATAAAAATCTAACGAAATACCGATTCCCTTCCGACGACTGTTTCTCGCAATATCCTTAACTAAAAAAGGTAGTGCCTCCAACTGAGACTTATCATCGAGTTTCACATGCAAAAATGCAATGCCTAAAGTCGCCCCCACTTTGATAGGACTTGTGTAGTGTGTGACAGTGACAATCCTATCAAAGTCTATGCAATGCATTTTTACTTACCTGGTTCGCCAGCTGCCACTTGGTTTGCTTGTTGGTGTTGAGTTTGATTTTGTTGTGAGGTGGTCCATTCTCGAACCAAGTTGAGGATAGGTGGTCCATTCTCGGACCATTTCGATGAGAGGTGATCCATTCTCGAATCGTTACTGTGGTGTGGTCCATTCCCGAACCGTGCTCTATTCTCGGAGTGTCATTCCCGACTTGTTCATTCCCGAACTGTGTTTCCATTTTTGGAGTGTCATTCTGGCTTGTTCATTCCGAACTATGTTTCCATTCTTGGAGTGCCATTCCCGGCTTGTTCATTCTCGAACTGTGTTTCAATTCTTGGAGTGCTTTCTCGGCTTGTTCATTCTCGAACTTCGTTTCCATTCTTGGAGTGCCATTCTCGACTTGTTCATTCTCGAACTGTGTTTCCATTCTTAGAGTGCCATTTCCGGCTTGATGTGATAATGGTCCATTTCCGAACAGTGCTCCATTTTGGGGTTCCATTTTCGGTGACTGATATCATTGTGGTCCATTTCCGAACCATGCTCCATTTCGGAGTGCCATTTTCGGCGAGCTGATGAGATAATGGTCCATTTCCGAACTGTTGCTCCATTTTCGGAGTGCCATTTTCGGCGAGCTAATGTGATTGTGGTTCATTTCCGAACCATTGCTTAGGAGGGAAGTCCATTTCCAAGCCATGACTAATATGAGAATGGTCCATTTTCGAACCGTTGATGATAAGAGAAAGTCCATTCCGAACCACCACTGATATGAGAGTGGTCCATTTCCGAACCGTTACTGATATGAGAGTTGTCCATTTCCGAACCGTTATGATATGAGAGTGGTCCATTTACGAACCGTCACTGATGAGAGATAGTCTATTACCGAACCATTACTGATATGAGAGTGGTCCATTTCCGAAACAGTTGCTGATAAGAAGTGGTCCATTTCCGAATCGTTGCTGATGAGAGATAGTCCATTTCCGAACTTTTACTGATAATGATATGGGCCCGAGCCCCCAGAGTGCCATACACGGCAAGACTAATACTAAACTGATTTGGGCCTCGCCCCCAGAATGTCTTACCCAGTAAGAACTGATGTTGAACTGGTGTGGCCTTGCCCCCCAGACCGATACTGATATGAGCCTCGCCTCTAGACTGATACTGATATGGGCCTCGCCCCCAGACTGATACAGTGATGTCGCTGTTCCTTGATTGGCTTGTCTTTGCCACTTTCTCTCTTTCTGCCTCAAAACATGTGAATACAAAAGGAAAACAAACACAAAAAGAATGCAAAAGTATGTTACGTGTATGCATGCATGCAATGAATGAGTTTCCTATCCCATTGGGTTAGGTCTTCCGCTAATTTTACCTCATGCAAAGTTAGTGCTTCAACCTTTCCACTTTAATTCGGCTCGGTGAACCATTCCCTTCCAAGTCTGATAGTCTCACTGCCCATTTCCCAATTTCTGAATGATCATCCTATCTTTTATGCTTGCTACTTTCGGGAATTCGACGTGGTCTGAATATCAGGGTTAAATGCTTTTGTCAAATATACTCATGTCATGCAGGTTGAAGGAAAGAACCCAGGCAAGTAGGTGAAATGAATATCTTTATTATTATTCAGGAAAAGGTTCAAACAAGTAGGCAAGATCAATGTCTTTATTAAAATTGCAGGATTAGATAAACTAGGAGGAGCAGCTTCTTCATTCACAGCATTGCCTTTTTCCTTGGCCTATGGTTCTCCACCATTGTCATTCCCTATTCCTATGAATGAAGCTGAGTGGTTGAGAGTTTGGAGGACAAGGGTTTCGGGTAGGCCAGAGTTGATCATGTTGTTGGGTAAGGGATTTCTGTGTGCGTTGGGTTGTTCTCTTTCTGGGTCAGGTATTTTGTGGGAGTCAATGAGGTTTTGGATCTCATGCCTAAGGCGGGTGCAGCTATCAGTTTCTTGACCCCTTCTCCGATGGAATTGACAATACAGGCTTAGGTCAAGGTTTGGTGGTACAGGGTTTAGAATTGGTTTAGCCTCTAAGGGTTCCAAAGTCCTTGCGCCTTCAGCTTTTCGAACACCCTTGAAAGAGGCTTACCAAGGTTGGAAAATCGCCTGCTTTTGATGGCAGTGACCGCAGTGGTAACGGGCTTGGTCCCTGAAGGTCCCTCAACATTCCTTCTATTCTGGCCATAGAACTTTCTGTTTTCAGCCTCTTCCTCTTCAATATCCATAACTGTAACATACTGCTTTAGAAATGCATCTGCCAATTCCTTCCAATCTTCTTTGACCTTTTTCTCAAGGTTTTGGTACCATACTACGGGTGCCCCCTCAAGCGACATCCCGAAATTTTCTGGACCTGAACTTGGATAAACCCACTGAACTCATAACAGAAACATATTGACGGAGATGGACCCTAGGATCCCCATTACCGTTAAATTTGGCCATGTCGGGCATTCTGAACTGAACAGGCAACTGTTCCTCAAAGGTCATCACCTCATAGTCTAGTAAGTCTTCATTCTTACCCTTCATCTTATTGGTAACAGACTCTACCTGGTCACGGAGTTTCTACAATTCTGCCAGAGACCCAACTTTTCTCCCAGCCGCATAATCAGCCATATCATCATCAAAGCGGGGATGTCATCCCCCAAACTATTTGGAGGCTCCTCATGTCTTACATTCTCAGAGTTTCCCCCAGCATGGGGCACAGCCATATTTGTCATTGCAGTAGTCAAGGCTTGCAATTGTTCAGTAATCTTGGCGAAACCATTCTCCAACTGATCTATCCGGGATACCTCATTATCGTGTACTCATATCTATTACCGGCCTTTTAGTGAGTCTTCTCTCTTCCCTAACCCAACAGGAATTTATGATGTCTTTTTTGAGACATAGAGGGTGTTAACATGATGTATGTATGTATGAGGTGCATGAGATGCATGTAACATATAGAACATACTAAATCAATTAAAATTTTCAAACAAATCATCCCATTATCAATTTAGAAGCTTTTAGGCTAAATGTCATTGGAGTGAACTCGTCCAAGTTTAAATGGCCTAACGAGTTCGCATCTCATGGCATGGAGCCCAACAAAATCCAAATGGTAATGTTCCGAACACAAGCACAAAATGGCCCATCAACATTTAGAGGCCTTTGGCCCAATCGTCATAAGGTACGTTCTTGTCCCAGTTTAAATGGCCCAACCAGCCAATATCCCATGACAAATGGTCCAAATTGATCCAAACGATGATGTTCCCAAACATAAGGATAAAGATAATTCAAGCATAAAACAGTAAATTCTACAAGGTCGCCCATCAATATTTCAGAAGCTTTGGGCCTAATGGTCATAGAATATGAACTCGCCCCAGTTTAAATGGCCCAGCAAGTTCGCATTTCTGATAAAAAGTTCAACTGCATCCAAATGAGGATGGTCCACAAGCACATGCTAAAGGAAATAATTGTTACTTTAGCCATATAACCCCGGTCTATGGGTGGGTTCGTGAGAGTATAGACAAAGAATCTTGCTGGCGAAGGATTTCCCACAACTAGGTCTCCCCACTCAAGGGTTCGAGCAACCAAGTGAGCGCACCCTTTTTTATACCCTAAAAGTATGTGCCAACAAGTCATGGCGTGTGACTAACTGTTGAATGGATTTCCCATTGTAGATTCCACAGAGGGAGGGTGGGGCGAGGCTCTCTTAAGTACCAAAATCTCTTAGGCTCTTATCACTTGGTGTAAGGAATTAACAACGAGTCCTCCGAACTAGTCTGTCACAACAAGCTATAAGTAATGATTATCTCGGTGTCTTCACAGCTTTTCCTTACGAAAAGGTAGTGAGTGAAGGAAGCCATCGAACCATCACCTAGCCTTTACAAAATGTCTTTGATCAACCCTCATTTTACGCACTATAGACATGGTCAATTAAAACACAAATCCAAACATTACAAGACAATATTTCGGGGCCATTCGACCGATATTCCCCAATGGAGTCACCAGACTGTGGGGACACAGGATACTGGGCGATGCATGCTGTTTCGGGCTCGCGGCCCCGTTGGGAGTACGGAGTAGCCACGAGGGACTAAACCGGAGAATGATGGAGTCGCCACCCAGTGTGAACCGGGAAAATGAGATTTAAGGCCGCACTCACCCCTCGCAAGGGAATACCTCAAACCGTTGGGTTCGGAATGGTCCCTACTTATGTTACTTATAATGAAAGGATTTGTGTAATAATTTAATCAAGCCTAAGTAACACTTATTTCCAAGAATATCATGCTTCTAAGTTCACATGTGCAAAAAGATAAAACTTACACCTAGATTTGCATATATCATACTTCTAAGTTTACATGCTCGAAAGTAAGTCAAAGTAACATCAAATATACAACTTCATAGGCATATTGTGTTAATGAAAATGCAAGCACCTCATAATCACATAAGCACGGATAAAAGGGAATCAAATAATGATGAACATGTAATTTCATAAACATATCATACTTATACATGCGGAAACATAAAAAATAACCATTACATATTCATGCGTAAATAAAAGAGTCAAATAAGTACATAATGTACAAAGACAATTAAGGATGCAATTAGGCATTAAAGTATGCATGCTATGACGTGATGCAAGAGAAGATAACTAATATGGACACAAACACACATGTGAGCTCTTTTCCAAGTGGTACGTGGAATTGTATCCCAAGTACAGACCGCACTACCGTCCATTCGGAATCGGCTATGGAATTTATGTATGGGTTTCCATCGATATACCACAAGAAATAATACCCAAATGCTATCATGACATTGATATATGAATGAAGAGATATCAAGCAATGACAAATGTAAATAATGCAACCAAACAGAATAAGGGCGGGGCAAATATCGTGGTAAAGGTAGCCATTTAGGCTTTTCTTCCCCAAATGGGAAACCTTTCATCCAATACAATAAGCCCATGAGCTTTTCATTACAATGCATACAAAGATAAAGATGACTTTATGGAATTTCGTAATGCATGCATGAATAAAACAATGATGTGCAAAATGAGATACTAGTCATAATAAGGGGGCGCGGCAAAGCATCGTGGTAAAGGATTTTAACCTCTTCAATTAGAGGACCTTTCATCGCACTTACTAAGCCCATGAGCAATTAACACAATGCATATATGTGAAACAAAATTAAATACAAAGATATCGGATTTCGTATACCTGATTGAACAAATCTTACATCCAATCGAATATACATCGTCCGGCACGGTGAAGCATCGTGGTAAAGGATTTTAACCTCTTCAATTAGAGGACCTTTCATCGCACTTACTAAGCCCATGCGCTTATCTCAATGCATATATATTAAAAAAAAGTAAATACAAAGAAATCAGATTTCATATACCCGATTGAACATATCTCACGTACAATCGAATATACATTGACCGACGCGGCGAAGCATCGTGGTAAAGGATTTTAACCCCTTCAATTAGAGGACCTTTCAATGCACTTACTATACCCATGTGCTCAGTCACATCATTACAAGAACAAATAATATACAGAAATTAAATAATGAATAATAAACACATCAAAACAACATAAAACAAAATATGCGCCATTTGCTCAAGTGGTACCTGGAGTTGTATCCCGAATGCAGATCATACTATCGTCCATTCGGAATTGGCTATGAAATTTACGTCCGGGTTTCCATCCTATATACCACAAGAGGTGACACATTTTTCATTTAAATCAAGGGCCACAACACACATCATATTCATAATTCATGCACATTTATCTACTCAAGGGCCACAACATGCATTTTAACATAATAATCATGCGAACAAAACTCAATAAATAATAAAGATAAAACTGAAAACAAGTGTGGAAAATACCCTCAGGTCTAACCTTTTTTGCCGACTTTCGAAATTGCGTTTCACGGAGATCGGAATGGTTAAAGCTCCTCAACTTCTCTGGTTCACTAGTTTAGCGTCTTAGCTCACTGTTTTGCTGTTTTACTTGCTGTTTGGCTTCCGTTTTGCTACTATTTTCTTTGTATTTTCTGCTTACTGTTCAGGTCACTGTTTTGGGTGTTTTTTAAAGGCTTTAGGTGTAGTTTTTTATGATACTGTTTTAGGGATTTTAGGGACTATTTTAAGGTAATTTAGGGGTGCAGTTTTGGTGATTTTTACGGTAAAAGGGCTGTGTTTCAAGAGCAGAATTTCGGCAGTAACTGGGCTAATTTTTTGGTGGTTTATTGCTCACGGTTCAGGGGGCTGGATGGGTGTTAATGAAGGCAGTGGAGCCATGGCAATTGTTGCTGTGCGAGCTGCGTGAGTTCATTGATATTAAGCAACAATATGGTAGTGACTGTTGAAGCTGTTTGAAGGGTAAAGGATGTGCGTGAATTGTAGGTTCGCATAAAGGGGTTATGCGTCTGATTGAATGGGCAGTGCGTGTGACGGGTTTTGTGGCTCAAGGGCTGCGTTGCTGCTGTTGTCTTTTGTGAGGGGCTGTTAGAGTTGTGTAGGCTGTTTGTGGGCGTGATGGCTATGTGCTTTGTGCGCGCAGGTTGATTGAAGTTAGTGGGCTGTGCGAGTGAAGATTATGGGATGGCAGGTGGCGTTAAGGGTTATTGTTTGTTGAAGCGGAAGAGTGGATTGGCGTGAGGTAAAAGGCTGAGGGCTGAGTGTTTTGTTTTGTTTTTTTGTATTTTTGTTTGTCGTCTGTGTGTTGTTTTTGGCCGTGAATGATCTAATCTAGGGTTGTAATTTGTTGTTATATTTATAAATTAGTGCATGTGTTAGGGTTTTGCATGGGAAAAAAAAGAAAGAAATCAATTTAAAAAGGGAGGGATTTTATTTAAGTATTTAAGGAAAGAGATTATGTAATTTAGGAGGGGATTATTTAAATTTGGGGAGTGATTTGTTTATTTTTGGAATTAAATTTTTTTTTAATTGGTATGTGATTTTTTAATTCAGGAATTGATTTATTTATTTTAAGAATTTGGTTTATTTAATTTTTGTATTTAGATTTAATTTAATATTAAATTTAATTTGTTTTTTAGTTCAATTAATTTAATTTCATTTCAATTTTAAATAGTTATTTTAATTAAAATTTGTGACATGTGTTATCAATATTTTAATTATTTTAATTTGCGACATATATTAATTATTTCTTTGGATTGGGCTTGGATGAGATGGGCTTGGGCTAAGGTTAAGAGGTTTGCAGGTTTTTAGGCCAAATGTGCTCTAGACGGAGGTTCAACAAGTGAGCTTGACGCTAAACAAGTGAATAAAAATCTAACGAAATACCGATTCCCTTCCGACCCGTCTCCCGCAATATCCTTAATTAAAAAAGGTAGTGCCTCCAACTGAGACTCATCATCGGGTTTCACATGCAAAAATACAATGTCTACACCATGTCTTGTAAATCGATAAGAACGTGGTACGAGGTACGCACGTCTTCGAAAAGTCCGACAACCGGATTTACTGTCAACATATCCGGGGACCTCTTGACACTTGACTTGAATAAAATTAATCTGGATTAATTAAGAGAGGCAAAATTAATCTGGGATAATTGCGGCAATATTTAATCTGGGATTAAATAGGTACGGGAGATAGAACGCGATTAATTAAGAATTAATCGGTAAAATAAATTTAATTGTTAAATTAGATTTTTCTATTTAATTTATTTATTTGGGCTAAAATAATATATATCGGATATATTAATAAAAATTAGATTTTAATACGTACTTAAGTTGGACTTTTATACCAGCGAACAAACTAATTTAGAATTAATTCGTTAGTTCGTAAGCGACTTTCGTAATAATTTTTTGAGGCATCATTATTTAATTAAATTAGATTTAATCATTTAGTGACGAAAAATTGGTTTAATTGGATAAAACGGATCCGGGTCCAAAGTGTATTCGTTGAGACCATTTGAATTTTGAATTCAAAGTGGTGGGGCCACTTCACACATGTCACACATGTGAAGGAGGTAGTTGGCAAAGGTGGTTCGTTTCATTTAATTAAAACCACTTACTTTTTATCTGCTTTGTTTTACCTTTTGGAAAACAAAAACCTCAACAATCTTGTTTTAGTGAAACAAGTAAACATAACACAAAACACATCTTCTCTCTTCTACAAGCTACAATGTCGTGAGCCTCTCTTCAATATCTCTTTGATTTTGCTTCAAAAATCAAGCAAGCTAACACTTAAGGAGTTTAGTGAGGTGATAGGGAAACTCACCATTTGGTTGGATTCATTCAAATAAAGCTTGGAGCTTCCAAAGAACACTTAACTTTTTGAAATCTCTACCAATCAATGTAAGTCTTTTTCCGCAACTTCTTTGATTATTCACTCATAATTCATGACATATAGATCGTTGGCATGTTCTAGGAACACTAACAATGGTATAATGAGCCAATTTTAAGCATGATTTTTCTAGGGTTCTTGAGACTTTAATTTGGGGTTTTTTATGTTTTGAGCATGATTTCTTCAAATTGATTGTTTGAGTATGCTTAGATTATGATAACTAAGAGTTATGCATGATTAGATTTGAGAAAAATTGATTGGATCAAAAATCCCAAATTCCCTTAGCTTGGCTGAATACCCTTATGGACTGCACATTTGTGATTTTTTTATTTTAGACCATTGGATGTGTTAATGCATGATAAGTATGTTGATTGTTGATTTAATTAGATTGAAATCAAAATCGATAAAGATTATGCTAAATTACATTGTGCATGACAATCATGGAATGAGATGTTTTGCTTCAATTTGTGATGAATATAAGTTGATTAATTAAATCATGATTAATTAGTCTAATTGGTGTTTTGGAAATATTAGTTTAATTAATTAATTATGGCTTATACACTTTAATTAAAATAATTGTGATTTTTGGAATATTGTAATTATATTAATAAGCCTTTAATTTTGAATTGGGCTAAAAGTGTTGTATTTGGGCTTAAGGCTTGGTTAGACCAAGTTTGGTTTTGGACATTTGGGTTGGATCCAATTGGGCCCAAAATCAATTCCATAAAGTCAAATATATCACTTGGGCCTTTAAAAATTTAAATGGGCCTAATGGGTCTAAATTGATTTTTTGGCAATAGGGTGATTCCTATTTGGGCCTTGGCATTTTGGGTTTGATCCATTATGGCCAAAGCCCATGCCTTAAGAATTATTAAATATTCCATTGGGTTTTAATTAAAATGGCATTGGATGTTAATGGGTCTTTGAGACCCATTAAGATTGGAATTGGAATCCAAGTCTTTAAGGCACATAAAAAAGTGTGAGTATTTAATTTGGAATTAAATTGGAATTAGAATTGAATATAATTAAATTGGATTTAAAACGTACTTCGATTTAATTCAAGAATATGTGCTTTGAGTATTTATTCTTAAACGAGTTGTACTCGAGCAAATCAAATCGTTGTTTGAACATTGGATGGTCATTAATTCAAAGATTAATTAATTGGATTAGATTGATTGACAAACATGCTATGTGTGAATATATGGATGTATTGAATGAATAATGTATATCATATGGATATTAGAAGAGTGACGGTAATTTTTGAAATTGTTGTAATAAATTTAAAATTTATTAAATTGGGCCTGCGTGTCCAGCCTATTATCTCTTTACTCTTTATATTTCTCTTCTCACCAATTCCCTCAATGTAAATGAGGTTTCTTTATTGTATTATGTAATTGGGTAGAAGTAAAAATAGTGCTAGTAGGGAAGAGAGGAAAGGGAGAGATTTGTTATAGTAACAACGTTTGTTATATATTCATCCGCATATCATTATTAAATTATTTCGTGCCTTATTATTCTTTAAAATATATTGGATATATTGGCTATATATTGTATATATGTTTCGGACTTTGAGGTCCACCTACCGGATCTAGGAATTGGATGAGATCCAATTGATCTTAGAGATCTACCTAGTTAAATATAATACAGCTTGTTGTCCAAAGTCAAGGTTGTGTGTTATTTAACGGGATCTTAGCCCCTAGGAAACTAGGTTTCCCAAGTACTCCATAGAGGTTTGAGGCTCGCCGAAAAATAGTCGGAGGCAAGTATTAAATTTGCAATTTCATTTAGATACTTGCCAATACACGCTCATTTCATTTTCATCATTAATTATTTAAATATAAATACATTAGTGGGACTAATATTCAATTTTTATTTTAATAAATCAGTTGGACTGTATTCAAACTACTTCATTTATAGTTGATTTAATAATTGGATTATATAAATCTATTTGAATTTAATTGATCATTTATAGTTAATTATATAATTGGATTATAGTAATCAATATATCTGAATTTAACCATCAAATTGTAATTAGTTATATAGTTAGACTATAGTAATCATTACATTAGATTGTACCAGAAATTGTTGATTGGTTAGTTGGACTATAGCAATCAAGATAACTGAAAGATTTGCGTCAAAGAACATAATCCTAGGTGAAAATGTCTTTAACAGCATAATTTTCTAGAATGGGAAACGAATCTCAGGATAGTCCTAAGAGTTGAGAAGTTAATCTATTTGATAGAGCGACCTCTCGGGCCTAAGCAAGGAGTTGAGCAAATAGTGGAACATGAGCTTTGAAAGACTCATCGTGATGATAACTTTATTTCTCAATCCATTATACTTTGCTACAATGACTCTTTAATTTCGTCGTCAAAACTAAGGATTATATCCTTATACCATGATGTTGAAATTAAAGGATCTTCATAGATCTAACCTTAAATCTTAGAAGTACAAAATGCAAAAGAATCTCTTTCGCTCGCGTATTTCAGAAGGTACATCTGTCGAGCACTAGGTGACGCAAATGATTACTGACATCAAATAGCTAGGTTAGCTTGGCATTACATATGAGGCCGAGACTTCCAAAGATTTGATCTTACAGTCTCTGTCCAATTGCTGGGACAGGTTCATTATGAAACAAGAGAAAAAACTCTTTGATAGTTGATGGCTATGTTCAAGGAGGCAGAGTCATAGCTCCTAAAAGGGGCGAAGGTAAAATCGTCATTGTCTTCTAGTAAGACAAAGGACATATCCTAAGATGTCTACCTAAACTATGGGAAACGGGGTCACTGGAAGCGTGATTGCCGTATGGACAAGGTAGACATGAAGGAAGTGGAGACGGATAAGGGTCCGGCTTCCGGTATGTTTGTTGTAAACATGTCCATAGCTGGTTTTAAAATTTGATTTTAGATACTGGATATGGTACATAAATATATGTACTGATATGCGGGATCTACTGATTAGCAGGATACTGACATTAGGTGAGATTGACCTGCGAATCAGAAACGGGACGAGAGTCTCTATTTTGGCTGTGGGAACCTAAGTTTTGGAACTACCCTTTGGGCATGTACTTAAATTAGGAACTGTTACAATGTACCTAGTTTAACTAGGAACATTATCTCTATATCTAGTTTAACTCGTTGCTGGTATGCCTTTATATTATAGAAAACTAAGTGTCTTGTTTATAAAGATGATATTGAGATAAGCACATTAGATGTGAATAACAGTATTTATAGTTTGAATATAAATGAATCTCAAATATATAATAAGACAAACAAAAGCTCAAACTTTATAAATCTGTAGAGACTTAAAACTGGCATTGTTGTCTTGGATGCATTAACAAGACTCATATATCCACATTTTCGAAGAGTGGATACTAGGAAGGACTTGATTTTAATTCAAATGATGTCTACGAATCTAGTTTATTAGGCAACGTGCCTAAAACACCTTTTACATGGTAAAAGTACAAGTGCCACCGATCTGTTAGCCCTCGTTCATAATGACGTAAGTGGACCCATGTCTAGCTAGGTTAGAGGTGGATATGAATACTTCATAACCTTTACGGATGTGGCATCGCATTACGATTATGTGTATCTTATGAAACACAAGTCATGAACTTTTGAGTAATTAAATGAGTTTCGACACGAAGTAAGAAAACAGACCGGTAAAAGTATTAAAAACATTACGGTCGGACCATAGTGTAAAGTACTTAAATATATGATTTTCAAGATTACTTGAAAGAGTATAATATTATTTCACATTGGACTCCTCCCGGGACACCTCAATTTGATGGTGTGTTCGAATAGAGAAATCGAACTTTGTTAGACATAGTAGGTTAATGATGAGTCGCTCTGAGTTGCCAATTTCCTTCTAGGAATACCCATTAAACAGTGCAACACTTATTTTGAATAAGGTTCCAAGTAAATCTGTTAGACAGACTTCATATTAGATATGAAAATGAAAGGAACCAAATTCTTATTCCTGAAGATTTGGGATTGTTGGGCTTATGTTTGGATGGTACCAAACTAGAACTGAAATTGGATAAGTGCCTAATTTTTAGGTTATCCTAGGGAAACCAAAGTATAGTACTTATACAACTCACAAGAGAACAATGTACTTGTTGCTCTCCATGCGATTTTCCTAAGAGGAATTCCTATAAGCAGTGGTAAGTGGGATGAAAGTAAACTTGATGAAAATCAGAGTAATACTGTTCCCGGAATCGATTCCTCACGGAACACCAACAGTTCATCAGGGATGAACTTTACCAATAATATTCGAATACACAAGAACCGCGTAGGTCGAAGAGAGTTAGAAAAAAATCTGGGAGGTATGGGTTTCTGATCTCACCTCATGAAGATGTCAATCTTATTGAGGAAGATGAACCTGCTACGTATGAAGAAGTGATACAAGGTATCGACTCATTTTATGGCAAAGTGCCATGAAGTCCAAAATAGATTCCATGTATACCAACTATGTTTGGATACTGGTTTATGTACCAGAAGGCATTGTGCATATTGGTACTGTATGAGTCTTCAAGGAAGACATACATAGATGGCAACATACAAATATACACAGCTGGGCTTTTACAGAAGGGGAATCGTCAACGACATAGTGTCGACTACGAATCTGTTTAACTTGTTGCCATGATTATATCCATTTAGACAATGCTTTCTATTACTGCATATTTTGTTTACGAAATATGGCAAGTAAACGTCAAAACTGTTTTCCTTAATGGAAACCTTTTGGTGGATGTTTACAACATCCTGACGATTTTTCCGTGCCAAAAAATACAAACAAGGTTTGCAAGGTAAATCAAACCATTTATGGATTGAAGCAAGAATTGAATTCTTGTAACCATCATTTTGATGTAATCATAATACTATATGATTTAATTCAAAACAAAAACGATTCTTGTGCATATAAGAAGGTTAGTGGGAGCGCACTGACAATAATTGTTCTATATAATGATGATATATTATTTCTTGGAAATAACATTCCATAATATAATCGGTGAAAACTTGGCTTTCATTAAATTCTCCATGGAATACCTGTTGGTGTTCCTGGAACATTTCAAGGATCTAATAAGTAAGAAACGGTGTTCATAAATTCATTATAAGTTGCGGAATTACTTATATTGAATGGATTTGAGCTTTTAAAATTTTGAGAAGAAGATCTCTAAGATCCTTCCTTTGTTGATTCCAAGCTTTCAGTTGGTTTCCCTATCACCTTAGAAGACTTCTACAAGTGCTAGCTTTGTTGATTTTGAAACAAAATCAAGAGAATAAGAGAGGCCATTCACGCCCATATGGTGCATTAGGGTTTGTGTTTTGTGAGATCATTGCACAAATGAGCGAGAGAGAAGGGTTTTTGGTAAAAGCCAATTTACCCTTTCCACCTAAATAAGGTGGTTGGGTAATTGGTTTTACCAAAACCATTCCAAGGTAGTTGGAAAGTTGGTGGCTTGGCATAAATGACAACTACCCTCCCAACTACCACATGTGAAGTGGGCCCCACATTTGAATTCAAAATTCAAATATCTCTACGAACATTTGCCGCGGCTCGGATCCGTTTAATCCGATTAAACGAACTTTCATCGCTAAATAATTAAATCTAATTTAATTAAATAACGATGCCTCGCAAATATATTACGAACGTCGTTTACGAATTAATTCGTTCGTTCGTATTAAAGTCTGACTATAATTTCGTAATGAAATCCAATTCATATTAATATATCCGACATATCAATTTTAGCCCATACGAATAAATTAAATAGAAAAATCAATTTAACTATTAAATTTATTTTACCAATTAATTCCAAATTAATCACGTTCTCTCTCTTCCGAACTTATTTAATCCCAGATTAAATAAAGCCTCAATTAATCTCGGATTAATTTTCTCTCTCTTAATTAATCCCAGATTAATTATAGTTTAAGTCAACTGTCATCTGTGAATCTTTGGGAAGCGACCCAAGAGACCTCTGGATATGTTGGCAGTAATCCGGTTATCGGACTATCCGATTAAATGTGTACCTCGTACCACGTGTTTACCGATTTACAAGACATGGTTGGCTTCTAGAAAAGCACTGTGCCTACCCAATTCTCCAGAAATATTCTTACTAGAATATACAATCAATGTCAGGCGTCGTATACCAAGTATTGCATATAGTGATCCAGTATCAGGTGTCACGTGCTAGGCATGGGGCTAGAATTGTGTATTCCCCGTACGAAGCACATGTCGGATGTCTGGCAACTTTTCTCTATAATCGGATGAACATGACCTAGTCATATCATCTCGATGACTGCAGTACTTAAGAGTACTATTTCATATCCTACATGACATCATCTCTACTATGACTGGAGTAATACTTCCGTCTTGACATCACACCCAATACACAACGATTCTCATATACCCAACAGAGGCGTACACAGAACCGGTTAAAGCCCTGGATGACCAAAACCAAAGCATATTAATTATCGCAAGTATTAGCGGTGCAAGTCTCGGGTTAAGACCAAATGCACCTACCCTGTTTTCGGACTTCCGTAGTCATACTACCAATGGAATTCCGAGTGGTCTATCCAGAGCGAAGCTGTTTCCGTACCATCGGTAAACACAACCTCCTATTACACTTACATGAGTATCCAATACCCAAATTTATGAGAACTACGCTGTTACGCTTCCATAACAAGCACAAGTGTAATACTAATCTATTCCGCATTATCGATGTCCAGTCTCGATAATACTACGACTAGGGATATTTAATGATTAATCATTCGAGGACTGACACTGTCTCATATCATCTCAATCCATGAACTAATCATAAGGACCTCATATCATTTATACATCTAGGTAATCTAATCACAAATGATAAGAGTGTAATCTCCTTGTCACATAGTTAAATTGTACAACAACACCATGATCTGTACAAATAGTGATGTTATGGGTCATAACTGTCCAACAATCTCCCACTTGGCCTATAGCCAGTCACTTGAGTGTCTTACACCCGAACTATGTACGGTTCGCTCAACTGTTGAGGAAAGGCTTTCGTCAGCGGATTTGCATGATTATCGTCTGATGTGATTTATACGATCATCACATTACCACGATGTATGATCTGAACGAATCAGATGAAAGTCAAAGTATATATCTGGATCATTGATGAGACTATTAATTCTTTAGCTTGTGCTGACGCCTAGCTTAGCTGCTAACAGAACTATATCTAATCTAATTAGATTTATTATCGACCCAAATAGCTTCTGTTGCTGCCTTAGCCGCAGCAATAACCAGCATTTGTTGTTTATTCGGTAACATTATCTTGCTTGGAAGATTTTCAGCTCACTGTTCCGTTATTCGAACTGTATAGTACCGTTATTTTTATCAGTTAGGAAACTTTCAATAGTGATCCGAGTGACTTCAAGTTCTCATTCTCCATAGTTTAAGACATCATCCTTAGTTCTCTAAGATACCAACGGATGTTCTTAATATCAATCCAGTGACTATCACTTGGATTGACCTGTTTGTGACTCCATATGCTCAAAGCGTATGAGACACCAGGTCAAGTATATTTTTCAATTTACGAGTACTCAGAGAGTGTTAACAACTTTAAACATATCCCAGTAGATCTTTATTCCTAGAATAAATGTTGTTTCTCCCAAGAATTCTAAAGAGAATTTTCATGAAAGTCAAGCTTTCACCGATTATAATATGGGAATATCATTTCTTAGAAATGACATATAATCATTATTTAGGACAGTCACTTTCAGTGCGCTCCCACTAACCTCCTTATATACACAAGAATCATTTCTCGTTTTTGAATTAAATCATAAACCATTATGATTACATCAAAATTATAATTCCAAGAACCTAATGCTTGCTTCAATCCAAACATGGATCGAATAACCTGCAAACCTTGTATGCTAGTTTTGATACGACAAAATCGTCAGGATGTTGAAAACATCCTCCAAAAGGTTTCCTTTTCAGGAAAGTGATTTTTTGATTCAGCTGCCATATTTCATAAATGAAACATGCAGCATCAGCAAGCATTATCCAAATGAATTTAACGTGGCAACAGATAAAAGATTTCGTTGTAATCAACACAATGTTGATAACGATACCTTTCCCCTACTAGCCTAGCTTAGTACTCTTAGTATGCTGCCATCCACGTATGTCTTCCTTGAAGACTTATATAGTACCAATAGGCACAATGCCTTGCAGTACAACAACTAGTGTCCAAACATAGTTGGTATACATGGAATCCATTTCGGACATCATGGCACTTTACCATAATCTGGAGTCGATACCTTGTATCACTTCCTCATACGTAGTAAGTTGGTATTCCTCAAAAGATTGACATCTTTATGAGGTGAGATCAGAAACCCATACCTCCCAGGTTGTTTTCTGACTCTCTCAGATCTACGCAGTTCTTGTGTATTCGAAGATTACTGGTATAGTTTCATCCTTGATGAACTATTTATGTTCCATTAAAGACTCGGTGCCTTGAACAGTATTACTCCGATTTTCATCGAGTTTTACTATCCTCACACTTACCATTGTATATCAGTATTCCTCTTAGGAAAACTGCATGGTGAGCAACAATCACATTGTTCTCATGTGAGATGTATAAGTATTATACTTTGGTTTCCTTAGGATAACCAATTACATTAGGCACTTATCCAATTTGGGTTCTAGTTTAGTATCATCCAAACGTATGCCTACCATTCCCAAATCTTCAAGAGTGAGAAAATCTGATTTCTTTCCTGTTCATATCTAATATGATTTCTATCTAACAGATTTTCAAGGAACCTTATTCAAAATAAGTATTGCACTGTTAATGCTGTAGGACAGTTATGACCCATAGCGTCACTGTTTGTAAAAGACATTGTGTTTTTTGTACAAAATTAACTATGTAATAATGAAATTTCCTTTTACTATTTTGTAAATTTATTTACTTTAATATAAATTGTAGAAGTCCATATGATTAATATCGGATTGAGATGATATGAGACAGTATCAATCCATAAAGGTTTAATAATTAAATATCCCTAGTCGTAGTATTATCGAGATTGGACATCGATAATACGAAATAGACTTATATTGCACTTGTGCGCGTTGTGAGGGCATAACGACATAGTTCTCATATATTTAAGTATAGTATACTTATGCAAGTGCGATAGGAGGTTGTGTTTTACCGATTGTACGGAAAACAGCTTCGCTCTGGATAGACCCCGTGGAATCCCATTGGTAGTATGTATATGTGTCTATGGGAGTCCACATCAGGGTAGATGTATATGGTCTTAACCTGAGACTCGCATCGCTAATGCTTGCGATAATCGGTAAACTTTGGTTTTGGTCGTCCAGGACTTTAACAGGTTCTGTGTACACCTCTTCTAGGTTTATTGAGAATCACAGTGCATTGGATGTGATGCCAAGATGGAAGTATCACTTCAGACATATGGAGATGATGATCACGCAGGGATTCAGAACTGGTTCTCTATAGTGTTGCAACCATCGGGATAATATGACAAGGTCATGATTATCCGATTCAAAGATACTAGTTGCTTGATATCCGATATGTGCTTCGTACGGGGTAGACACTATTCCAGCCCCAGGCCTTGCACGTGACATCTGATACTGGATCACAATCCACCATACTTCGGTATACTACGCCTGACAAAGATCTTATATTCCAGTAAGAATATTTCTAGAGAATTGGGTAGGCATGGAGCTTTGCTAGAAGCCAACCTTGTCTCGTAAATCGATAAAAATATAGTACTTGGTACGTACGTGTTCGGATAAACCGACGATCGGATTTACTGCCAACATATCTAGAGATCTCTTGGGTCGCTTCCTGAAGATTCACCGATGACGTAAGATTCAACTCAATTAATCTTGGATTAATTGCGGAGAGACTTTTTCTTGGATAAAGTACTATTTGAAGAGAGAGAAAGATTAATTTGGAATTAATCATTAAAATAATATATTCGATATATTAAACGAAATTCGATTTCGACGCAGAATTAAAATTAGATTTTAATTCGGGCAAACGAATTAATTTGGAGTTAATTGTTAGCGACGTGAATAGTAATTTTGCTAGGCATAATTATTTAATTAAATTTGATTTAATTAACGTCGCGACGGAAGTTCGCTAATTCGAAATTATCAAACCCGAACCCGAGAGTGTTTGTGGGCCCACTCACATTCGGAATCAAGTGGGGCTCACATGTCACATCAACCATCACATCATTTGTCATTGATTTACTTTTTGGTGATGGGTTTAGGTGGAAAAGTGATATACACTCCAAGTCAAAAGTGATGGACATTTGACCTTGTCATTTACCAACTTTTGTATATGATTTTATATTTGTTTTTGAAATAAATATAAAAGGTTTTTGTAAATCAAACTCACTTCACTTTCCTTCTCTCCTCCATTGCCGTGAATACCATTATTCACAGCACTCTCCATTTTCAGTTTTTGTTGCAAAAACTTGAAGAAATTGTGTATGTTTGGAACATTAAATCACATACAAGGCTAGCACCATCAAGGGATCATTCAAAGGTGTTATGGGAAACTAATTCTTGAGGTTGGAAGGATCAAACAAAGCTTGGAGCTCCACCTTCCACCTTGGCCGAATTCTTCACTGCAAAAAAGAGAAATTTTGTTGCTTAACGGATCCACAAACCGATTGATGTAAGTGTGTTTCCGCCACTCTTCATCTTTATTTATTCTTATTTACATGCTTATATGATCTTGGGACATGTTTTAGAAACCCAACAATGGTATCATTGAGCTTAATGAGCATGAAAAATATTAGGGTAAAATTTGGGGAAAATTGATTGAAGCATGATTTGATGAAATTGTTTGATTAAATATGCTTAAATGTATGTTACTTGATGTTATACATTATCAATTTCATGAAAAATAAATTGGAATAATTTTTCCCCCCAAAGTGGGCTTGGCCGAATACTACCCTATGGATTGGACTTGGTATTTTGTTGTTTGTAAGATCATTGGATGACTTTAAACGGACATAAAATGACGATTTGTATTTCAATTGGATTGAAAACGAAATCGGTAAAATTTTACTACCTTGGCCGAATGTAAAGAGGCATGTTGGGGATTTTATTTTTTGTTTAAATAATGTTGGACATGTATTTAAGATAAAAGTATGATTAATGGATTAATTTGATGTTTTGGAAATATTGATTTAAAGGATTAATCATAACATTACACTTTAATTAATTGAGTGATAAAATTTGGAATTTTAAAATTTGATTAATTGGGCTTAAAACTATTATATTTGGGCATAATGGGCTTGGTTGGGCCAAATAGGTTTAGGCCAATTGGATTGGATCCAAATTGGGCCTAAATCACACCATTAAGTCCAAATGTAATAAATGGGTTTTTTGTTTAATTGGCCCTTATGGGCTTGATATTGATTTTATGGCAAATGAGGGTGATTCCTTATTGGGCTTGGTAATTGGGTTTGACTCACATTGACCAAAGCCCAAGCCTAATGAAATCAGTTGAAAGCCCATCAGACTTTAATTAAACGGACATTAGATGTTAGTTGGGATTTGAGACCCGATTTGATTAGATTTGGAATCTAAGTCATTAAAGCGCATTAAAAGTGTAAATATTTAATTTCGAATTAAATAATAGAATTAGTATTGAATACGACTTAAATTGGATTTAACGAGTAGTTCGATAAAATTCATGAATTCGTACTTTAAGTACTTATTCTCAAACGAGTTGGACTCGCGCAAAATCAAACCGTTGATTGAACATTGGATGATCACGTAATTAAAGACTAATTAATTGGATTAGATTGGTTGTATAACATGCATTGAATGAATAAATGTGGATGTGTTGAATGGATAGTATATATCGGATGGATATTAGAAGGGAAAGGGTAATTTTAGAAATTATTGTAAATTTGGAATTTATAAATTGGACCTGCGTGTCCAGCCTTGTCTCTTATTATCTCTTTGTATTCTCTTCTCAACTAATTCCCCTCATTGCAATGAGGTTTCTGTAATTGTATTATGTTATTGGGTAGAAGTAGAATAGTGCTAGCCGGGGAGAGGAAATAGAGTGATTTGTTCTAGGAACAATATGTTTATATATCCATCCGCATATCTCTATTATTTACTTTTCGCGCCTTATGATGTTTTAGAAGCATGCTTAAGGGTGTATGATGAGACCTTAACAAAGATAATAAATTGGTTGCCAATTAACGCGAAAAAAACCCTCAAATAAATATTAAGCGATTTTTCTTTCCGTTGAGTGATTCTTACTCAAGATCCAAAATTGGCATTGGTTTGTTGGCCAAAGTCAAGGACTTTGTCAATTGCGGATGTGTTTGAATCATGAGAGTTTTGTACTATATCGGTGTCTTGTCCAAGTTTTGATTTGTTGGCCAAAGTCAAGATCACTTCTTGTCCAACGACATTGATCATGAAACTTTCCATATCAACGGGTCCCGCTTAACTGGAATCATTAAGCATGTTGTGCCAAAGCCAAGGCTTAGTTGATTCAGAGGAAATAGGTTAGGAAATACATTGGATGTATTGGCATATATATTGTATATATGTTTCGGACTTGGACGTCCACCTACCGGATCTAGGAATTGGATGAGATCCAATTGATCTTCGAGATCTACCTAGTTAAATATCATACAGCTTGTTGGCCAAAGTCAAGGTTGTACGTTATTTAACGGGATCCTAGCCCACTATGAAACTGGGTTTCCGAGTACTCAACAGAGGGTTAGAGGTTCGCCGAAAAATAGTGGGAGGCTAGTATTGAATCTGCAATTTCATTCAGATACTTAGCATTACGCGCTTTCAAATTATTTCGTCAAAATTTATATTATTAGTTGGACTAATATAATGTTATTTTTCTATGTAACAGTTAGACTGTACCTATTATCGTTGACTAGATAGTTGGACTATCGTAGTCAAGATGACTGGAAAGGGAAATGTCCGCGACATAATCATGGGAGAGAATGTCTTTAAGGGCACAAACTTTGCAGCTGGGAGATGAACCTAAGGAGAGTCCTTGGGGCTGAGAGGTTGTTGTATACCATAAATACACCTCTTGGGCCTAAGCCCACACCTGATCAGACACTTGAGCTGGAGCTTTGGTAGACTCACAGCGATGATTGTGACACTGCTCAGTCCATTATGCTTGCTTCAATGACTCAGCATTTCCGCCACCAAAATAGGGACTTGGATCCTTATAACATGATGGCGAGATTGCAAGATCTGCATCGCTCTAACAAGAGGATGCAGATGTATGAGTTAGTTAGGAAGCTCTTTCGCGCTCGCATGTCAGAAGGAATGTCTGTTGAGTCTCATGTGGCGCAGATGATTGCTGACATCGATGAGCTAGCTACTATGGGGATAGTCTTTGAGGCAGAGATTACTGTAGACATGGTCTTGCAATCCCTCCCCGATTCCTGGAGACAGTTCATCATAAACTATAATTTGATGAACACTGAAGATACTCTTGGAGAGTTATTGTCTACTCTCAAGGAAGCTGAGAAGGAGCTTCTCAAAGGAAACAAGCGCGAGGCGCACTTTGCTTCAACATCTCAGAAACCGAGGGATGGGCCCAAGGCAACTGGAGGTGTGAAGAAGAAGAAGCATAAGGGAACGGGCAAGGCCAAATCATCAAAGGCTTCTGGGAAGCCGAAGGATAAATCTCAAGATGTTTGCCTTCATTGCGGTAAGCAGGGTCACTGGAAGCGTGACTGCCGCGAGTACAAGGCACTCGAGAAGGAGACAAAGGCGGGCAAGGCACCGGCCTCAGGTATGTTTGTTATTGAAATAAACATGACTACTTCTAGTCTTAAAAATTGGATTTTTGATTCTGGTTGTGGCACTCATATATGTACTGCTGTACAGGATCTGCGAACTAGCAGGAGACTGGCTTCAGGAGAGATTGATCTGCGTGTTGGAAACGGGACACCTGTTACTGTTTTAGCCGTGGGCACTTTTGTTTTGGAACTGCCCTCGGGGCATGTACTTGAACTAAATGACTGTTATTATGTACCTAGTTTGACTAGGAATATTATTTCTGTATCTATGTTAACCCAATGTGGGTATACTTTTGTATTTAGAAACACTGGGTGTTATTTATATAAAAATGATGTAGAAATTTGCACAGCTGTTGCGAATAATGGTCTCTATATTTTGAATAAAAATCTATCTCCAACATATAATATAACAAACAAAAGGCTCAAAATGAGTAACAAAGATGAAACCTATATGTTTCATTGTCGTATGGGATATATAAACAAGACTCGCATATCCACACTTTCGAAGAGTGGGTACTTGGACAGATTTGATCCAAATTCATATGACGTCTGCGAATCTTGCTTATTAGGCAAAATGTCTAAATCACATTTTAGCGGTAAAGGTAAGCGCACCACCGAACTGTTAGCCCTCGTTAATAGTGACGTATGTGGGCCAATGTCTAGCCAGGCTAGAGGTGGATATGAATACTTCGTAACCTTTACGGATGATGCATCGCGTTATGGTTATGTCTATCTTATGAGACACAAGTCGAAAACTTTTGAGAAATTCAAAGAGTTTCGACACGAAGTTGAAAAACAGACAGGCAAGAGTATTAAGACATTATGGTCGGACCGTGGTGGCGAATACTTGAGCAATGAGTTTCTAGATTACCTGAAAGAATATGGTATTCTTTCACAGTGGACTCCTCCTGGAACACCGCAATTAAACGGTGTGTCCGAACGGAGAAACCGTACTTTGTTGGACATGGTAAGGTCTATGATGAGTCGCACTGAGCTACCTATTTCCTTTTGGGGATATGCATTAAACAGTGCATTCTTATTTTGAATAAGGTTCCGTCAAAGTCTGTTCAACAGACTCCGTATGACATATGGACAGGAAAGAAACCGGGTTTCTCATTCCTGAAGATTTGGGGATGCTGGGCATACGTCAAACGCTTGGAAGGTACCAAACTTGAACCCAAATCGGATAAATGCCTTTTCGAAGGGTATCCTAGGGAAACCAAATGATATTACTTCTATCACCTACGAGAGAACAAAATATTTGTTGCTCTCCATGCGGTTTTCCTTGAGAAGGAATTCCTAAATGCAGTGATAAGTGGGAGGAAAGTAGAACTCGATGAAAATTGAAGTGATACTATTCCTGGCATCGAACCCTCAACGGAACATGAACAGTCTATCCAGGATGAGACTGTACCACAATCTTCAGTTACACAAGGACCGCATAGGTCAGAGAGAGTCAGGAGACTGCCTGAGAGGTATGGGCTCCTGATCTCGCCTCATGTCGATATTAATCTTATTGAGGATAATGAATCAGCTACGTTTGAGGAAGTGATACAAGATATCGATTCCATTTTATGGCAAGAGGCCATGAAGTCCGAAATGGATTCCATGTACACCAACCAAGTTTGGACACTGGTTGATGCACCATAAGGCGTAAAGCCTATTGGATGCAAATGGGTCTTCAAGAAGAAGACCGACATGGATGGCAACGTACAAACGTACAAAGCTAGGCTTGTAGCGAAGGGGTATCGTCAAGTACATGGTGTCGATTACGATGAAACCTTCTCACCCGTTGCCATGGTTAAATCCATTCGGATAATGCTTGCTATAGCTGCATATTTCGATTACGAGATATGGCAGATGGACGTTAAAACCGCTTTCTTTAACAGAAACCTGTTGGAGGATGTTTATATACAACAGCCTGACGGTTTTATCGTGCCTAGACTTACAAACAAGGTTTGTAAGTTAAATTGGTCCATTTATAGACTGAAGCAAGCATCACGGTCATGGAACCAACATTTTGATGAAATCATAAAAGAATATGATTTCATTCAAAACGAAGATGATCCTTGTGTATACAAGAAGGTTAGTGGGAGAGCACTGACTTTTATTGTCCTTTATGTTGACGATGTATTGCTAATAGGCAATGACATTCCCATGTTAACGTCAGTGAAAGCTTGGCTTTTATTGAAATTCTCCATGAAAGATCTGGGAGAAGCAGCCTTTATTCTGGGAATAAAGATCTACCGGGATAGATCTAGAAAGCTGCTTGGACTTTCCTAGAGCAAGTACATTGACAAAGTGTTGAAGAGATTCAACATGGATCAGTCCAAGAGAGAACTGTTGCCAGTGTCACATGGTGTCTATCTATCTAAGGACATGTGTCCTAAAACTCAAGATGAGAGAGACAACATGAGTCGGATACCGTTCGCCTCGGCAGTCGGATCGATCATGTATGCCATGATATGTACGTGACCTGATGTCTCATATGCTTTGAGCATGTGCAGTCGCTATCAGGCCGATCCAAGTGAAGGTCACTAGATGGCGGTTAATAGTATCCTTAAGTATCTTAGACGAACTAAGGATGCCTTCTTAATCTATGGAGATGGAAAACTTGAGGTATCTGGATATACCGATGCAAGTTTCCAAACCGACAAAGACGACTTTAAGTCGCAATCTGGGTACATTTTTTATTTGAATAACGGAGCAGTGAGCTGGAAATCTTCCAAGCAAGATACTGTTGCCGATTCAACAACAGAAGTGAAGTACATTGCTATAGCAGAAGCAGCAAAGAAGGCTGTTTGGATCTGAAAATTCCTAATTGGATTAGGAGTAGTTCCGTTAGCAGCTGAGCCCGTTTCATTGTATTGTGACAATAACGGGGCTATAGCGCAGGCTAAGGAATCGGGGTCTCATCAACGGTCCAAGCATGTTCTTCGACGTTTCCATCTGATACGTGAGATCATACATCGTGGCGATGTGAAGGTCGAGAAGATTGCATCAGATGACAACATAGCAGATCTGCTGACGAAACCTATTTCACGGGAAAAGTTTGAGCGACATGTACATAGTTTAGGTATTAAATGCTTGAGTGACTGGCTATAGGCAAAGTGGGAGATTGTTGGACAGTTATGACCCATAGCATCACTGTTTGTAAAAGACATTGTGTTTTTTGTTCAAAATTAACTATGTATTAATGAAATTGCCTTTTACCGTTTTGTAAATTTATTTACTTTAATATAAATGGTAGAAGTCCATATGATTAATATCGGATTGAGATGATATGAGACAGTATCAATCCATAAAGTTTTAATCATTAAATATCCCTAGTCGTAGTATTATCGAGATTGGACATCGATAATGCGGAATAGACTAGTATTGCACTTGTGCGCGTTGTGAGGGCATAACGGCATAGTTCTCATATATTTAAGTATAGGATACTTATGCAAGTGCGGTAGGAGGTTGTGTTTTACCGATGGTACGGAAAATAGCTTCGCTCTGGATAGACCCAGTGGAATCCCATTGGTAGTATGTATATGTGTCTATGGGAGTCCACATCAGGGTAGATGTATATGGTCTTAACCTGAGACTCGCATCACTAATGCCTGCGACAATTGGTAAACTTTGGTTTTGGTCGTCCAGGACTTTAACAGGTTATGTGTACGCCTCTTCTAGGTTTATTGAGAATCGTAGTGCATTGGATGTGATGTCAAGATGGAAGTATCACTTCAGACATATGGAGATGATGATCACACATGGATTCAGAATTGGTTCTCTATAGTGTTGCAACCAACGGGATAATATGACATGGTCATGATTATCCGATTCAAAGAGACTAGTTGTTTGATATCCGATATGTGCTTCGTACGGGGCAGACACTATTCCAGCCCCAGGCCTTGCACGTGACATCTGATACTGGATCATAATACACCATACTACGGTATACTACGCCTGACAAAGATCTTATTTATTCCAGTAAACTAAAGAATAAACTAAAAATTAAAATCTAAACTAAAATAAAAACTGAAATAAATAAATAAATAAACAAAACACTAGAAATAAAATAAAATAAAAAATATAACGAAAAAAACTAAAAATTAAAATAAATAGATAAAAATAATAAATTAAAATAAAATAAATAAATAAAAAGGAAGTTACCGCTTTGTGTTTGACTGAGCAAACCTACTCCTTATGCTTGTAAACCGTCTGCCCGGCAACGGTGCCAAATTTTGATTACTCCAAAAAATAACTTGCGATTATCGTAGTATAGTTGAGATGTCGATTCCTCAGAGAGATGGTAACAAGAACTAATTTACTCAAACAAAAAGATATTAGTAGAGAAAAGTAGTAAAGCATCGAGAATCCCTCTTGTATCAAACTCATATATTCAATTATTGACTCTTTTTATTACGCAATTGAAGGTTTCACATCCCAAACCAACAATTGGAAGATATTCAATTCTATATATATTCAAATTCTAAGGTAATTAATGATTATTTTCTCTATGTTAACAGCAAACAAATGTTATCATTACGAGCTATCTAACGTCGACAATATACCCTTGGACAATACTGCAGCAGAAGACCAACACATAAAATCGGTTTCACAAATCTCGAAGAAGCATGACTGGATATATATAGAAGTTGAAAAAATACGTTTCTGGATTATAAAGCGAAATGTAATAAAGAACAATAACTATCAATTTTATTAAACGTTTAAGGTTCATTCAAGAATTAAAAACATGAATATAAGAAGTTTAAATACAGAACTTAATCCTTAGCTTATCCTAGGAGATTAGCTCTCCATGGAAGAAAGAGATGTAGCCTCGATAGATCGGAGAGATGTCATGTTTTCCTTTAAGTTCTTCGTTCTTCTTGTTGGATAATATAACCCAGAGCGTCACTATTTGCACAGATAATTGTGTTGTTGTAGCAAATTAACTATGTAATAAGGATATTACACTCTCATCATTTGTGATTAGATCACCATAGATATATAAATGAAGAGAGGTCCCTATGATTAGTTCCTGGATTGAGATGATATGAGACAGTATCAGTCCACGAAGGATTAATCATTAAATATCCCTAGCAGTAGTATTATCGAGACTGGACATCGATAATGCGGAATAGGCTAGTATTGCACTTGTGCGCGTTGTGAGGGCACAACGGCATAGTTATCATATATATAAGTGTTGGAGACTTATGCAAGTGCGATAGGAGGTCGTGTTTCACCGATGGTACGGGAAACAGCTTCGCTCTGGATAGACCCTTCGGAATCCCATTGGTATTTTGACTAGGTGTCTATGGGAGGCCGAAATCAAGGTAGGTGTGTATAGTCTTAACCTGAGACTTGCATCGCTAATACTTACGATAATTGATAAACTTTGGTTTTGGTGGTTAGGGGCTTTGACCGGTTCTGTGTTCACCACTTCTGGGTTTATCAGAGAGTCGTAAAGTATTGGGTGTGATGTCGAGACGGAAGTATCACTCCAGTCATAGTGGAGATGATGTCACGCAGGATACGGTATTAGTGCTCTTAAGTGATGCGCATCCAATCGTGATATTATGACCAGGTCATGAATATCCGATTATAGAGACTAGTTGCCAGACATCCGATATGTGTTTCGGACGGGGCAGACACTTATCCAGCCCCAGCCCTAGCACGTGACTATCCGATACTGGGCCGATACGCACAATACTATAGTATACTACGCTTGATATAGATCTTAAATATTCTTAAATGGATATGTCCGGAGAATTGGGATGACTTGGTGCTTTGCTAGGAGTTGACCTTGTCCCGTATATCGGTAGAACGTAGTACTTGGTACGTACGTGATTCAGATACTTAGACGACCGTATTTATAGCCAACTTATCCGGAGATCTCATGGGTCGCTTCCCGATAATCCACCGATGACGCACAACTCGCACTCTTGAATAATCTGGGATTATATTGAAGAGAGAGAAAATTAATCTTGGATTAATTACGGAGATATTTTATCTAGGATAAAATATCGTCTAGAGAGAGATAACGATTAATTTGGAATTAATCGGTAAATTAATATATTCGATATATTAAACGAAATGAGATTTCGATGCGGAATTAAAATTAGATTTTAATTCGGGCGAACGAATTAATTTAGAATTAATTCGTTAGCGATGTGAATAGTGAATTCGCTAGGCGTAATCATTTAATTACGACGCGACGGAAAAATCGTTAATTTAGAATTAGCGAACCCGAGCCCGAGTATGATTGCGAGCGCATTCGTATTTCGAATTCGAGTGCGGCGACGCAAGTCACATCAAGCGTCAAATCAATCATCACATCAAGCGTCTAATCAAATGTCACTTTGAGTGATGTGATTGATTGATGTGATTGATTGATTGAAAAGACTTGAGACATGACTTAAAGTAGATGTGACTTGAGTGACATGTGAATAGTTGATGTGCATAGTGTTTTGCTTTAATGGTTTGACTTTTAAAAATCAAATGCAAATGCAAATTAAAGGCAAATGCAAGTGAAATTCTTTTGAATTTCAAACAAAGTATATAAGATATACTTGATATGCATTTCACAATTATTACACATTTCTTTCTCTCTCATTTTCTCCTTCTTCCTCACGCCCAAAACATAAACTCTTCACTGGTTTTGAACCAGAAATGGCGTGAGCTTTAGGGAAGCTAAGAGTGGTTTTCATGGTGAGAAATCATGTGCTAGCACACATACGAGTCTTGCGAAGGTGGTAGGGAGGTTCACCCATGAGCCGGGATCCGTCGGACGAAGCTTGGAGCTCCGTTTTCACAGCTCAAAACTGAAATTTGAAGAGAGTGGACTGCTGCAGTGGGCACCTAATGCAGTGGGCTTTTCAGCTTTGATTCGTCTTCAAATCGACTCAACCGATCGATGTGAGTATTCCGCTACCTCCGTTGATGTATTCACGCATTATTTCATGCATTGATTTGATCTTGGGACCTAAATAAAACTCAACAATGGCATCTAGAGCTAAGGTTGCAAGCATGAAATTTTAGGGATTTAAAATTTGGGTAAATGTGATTTGAGCATGATTTGAATAAATTGTTTGTTTGAGTATACTTATAACATGTTTAATTGCATTTTGGTTGGATCAATTTGTTGAAAATTCATTTGGAATAATTTTCCCAAATTTATTCACCTTGGCCGAATGTTTGTGAGGATTTTGGATTCTTGGAATTTTGATTTTTTAATTCATTTGATGAGTTAGAATCGATTAGGTTGACGTTAATTTGAATTGAATTGGATTGGATTTCGAATTGGACAAAAACCCAAAATCTTTAGTTGGCCGAATGGTGTATATGCCCTAATGTCTTGGTGTAATTTTGATTTTGTGACATTGGATGTGTATGAAATCATTTAGGATGTTGATTTAATATCGATTGTAGGTTCGATTGGATTGAAACCGAATCGGACACAAAATCCCTCTTTTGGTCGAGACCTTTAAGCATGTAAATGGGTTTGATTTTTCAATTTGTGTGTTTGACATATGATAATGAATCAAGCATGATTAATTGGACTAATATGGTGTTTTAGAAATGTTGATTTAGGTTATTAATCATGTAATGCACTTTGGTAATTAAGTTGCGGAATTGGATTCATGTAATTTAGTTATTTAGGCTTTAAATTGGATTTGGGCTTCTAATGTTGTAATTGGGCCTATTGGGCTTGATTTATCAAGTTTGGTTTAGGCCAAATGGATTGGATCCAATTAGGCCCAAAACCTTAACCATAAAGCCCAAATGTGACTAATGAACCTTTAAAGTTCAATTGGGACTAATGGGCCAAGATTGATTTATGGGCTTATGGGGTAAATCCCGGATTGGACTTTGGTTATCGGTTTGACCCGAGTTGACCAAAAGTCCACGCCTTAAGAAATCAATCAAAAGCCCATTGGACTTTAATTGAATTGACGTTGGACGTTAATCGGTCTTTGAGACACGTTACGATTAGATTTGGAAGTTAAATCGTAAAAGGTTTATTAAATAAAAGTGTAATATTTAATTTGGAATTGAATAGTGAATTAGTATTAAATGCATGTTAAATTAGATTTAATGATGTAGTTTAATTTAATTCATGAATTCGTACTTTAAGTACTTATTCACAAAAACGAGTTTGACTCGATCAAAATCAAATCGTTGTTTGAACATTGGATGATCACTTAATTATCAGATTAATAATTTGATTAGATTGATTGATAGCATGCTTATGTGTGTGAATACATGGTTGTGTTGAATGAATAATGTATATCGGATGGATATTAGATGGGTGGGCAATTTTAGAAATTGTTGTAATAAATTCGATTTATTAAATTGGACCTGCGTGTCCAGCCTTATCACCTTCGTTCTCTTTGTATTCTCTTCTCACCTATTCCCCTCTATGTATATGAGGTTTCTTTAGAAGTGTAGTGTAACGGGTAGAAGTAGTACAAGTGCTAGCTCGAGTGAGAAAGGGAGAGATTTGATCTAGGATTAATGTTTAAAGTATCCATCCGCATATCATTATTATTTTATTTCATACTCGCTTTATTATGTATTTAGAATGCATGTTTAAGGGTGTATGATGATGAGACCTAACAAAGATAATTAAATTGGTAGCCGATTTGCACGCGAAAAACCCTCATTTTATATTAAGCGATTATCCTTCCATTGAATGATTCTTGTTCAAGATCCAATTGGCATTGGTTTGTTGGCCAAAGTCAAGACCTTGTCAATGGATGTATTTGAATCATGAGAGTTTTGTTCCACATCGGTGTCTTGTCCAAGTTGTGATTTGTTGGCCAAAGTCAAGATCACTTCTTGTCCAACGACATTGATTACGAAACTTTCCTTGTCAATGGGTCCCGCTTAACTAGAGTCATTAGGTTTGTTGTGCCAAAGCCAAGGCCTAGATGATTCGGAGGATAAGGTTAGAAAATGTATTAGATACATTGGCATAAGTAATATGTTTAGGACTGGATGTCCACCTAACCGGATCTGGGAATTGGATTGGATCCAATTGATCTGTGAGATCTACCTGGTTAAGTAGCATACAGCTTGTTGGCCAAAGTCAAGGTTGTATGTTATTTAACAGGATCCTAGCCCACTAGGAAGCACGGTTTCCCGAGTACTCCACAGAGGGTTAGAGGCTCGACGAAAAATAGTGGGAGGCAAGTATTGAATTTGCAACATTCGTTCAATTACTCGCCATACGCGCTCCACGCCAACAAATAAATATCATTCGTCAATATTTTACGTTGTTTTAAAAAAATATATAGTTGGACTATATACAAACTCATTCAATATATAGTTGATTTTATAATTAGATTATAGTAATCAATATAATTGAATTAAAATGATAGTTGATTTTATAATTGGATTATAGTAATCAATATTAAAATTATAGTTGATTAAATAATTGGATTATTTTAATCATTATAATAAATAGTACCTTATTAAATTGATTAAATAGTTGGACTATTGAAATCAAGAAAGAATTGAAAAAGTTGAATATTTAAAATATATAATCCTTGGATTAAATGTTTTAAATGATTTAATTTTCAATTGGGAATTATAATAGGTTAATTTATTTGATAAAATAACTTATTATGACTAAGCCCATAATTAAGCAATAGTAGAGCATAAAATCTTTGGAAGATTCATGTGATGATGACTTTAGTGCTTAATTAATATACTTATAATAAATCTATCTTTAGATTTAAAAGTATTAAAGTTGCAATTAATAATTCTTAGAGAATTGATTTGACTATTCTAGTGGAGAAAAGTCAAAGTTTGCAATTGGACATGTAGCACAAGGTGCATATCGTTTCGATATTCCGAAACCCAAGGCTTGGCCAAAGGTTTGTGAAATATTGAAAAGATAATTGACATATCCCAAAGTGACTACCATTTGGATATGGAAGACACGAAGGATTTAAAGAAAGGGCGATGCTCTAACTTTAAAATATTTGTCAAAGTTATGTCCACTACTAGTATTGAAATTGGATTTCAAATACTTAGTGTGGTACATAAAACATATATGTATTGATGTTCAGAATCCGCTGTGAGCTGGATAATGACTTCAAGCCGAGATTTCTCTGCGAATTGGAAACGGGACGAAAGTCGCTGTTTCGACCGTAGATACCTAAGTTTAGGAACTACCCTTTGGGTATGTATTTAAATTAGGAAATGTTATAATGTAACTAGTTTGACTAGAGACATTATCTCTATATCAGTGTTTAATCCGTTGCGGATAAAACCTTTATATTCTAAAACACTAAAGTGTTTCATTATATAAAGATGATACTGAGATAAATACATTAGATGTAAATAACATAATTTATATTTTGAGTATAAGTAAAATCTCAAACATATAAAAATGACAAATAAATAGCTCAAGTTGATTTGATCAATAGAGACTTATTTGTGGCATTGTTGTCTGGGACACAATTAAACGAGACTCGTATATCCACACTTTTGAAGAGTGGGTACTAGGACTGATTTGACTATTCAAATAAGGTCTACGAATCTAGTTTATTAGGTAAAATACCTAAAATACTATTTACTTGGTAATAGTAAAAGAGCCACCGATCTGTTAACCCTATTCATGGTGAATTAAGTGGGCCCATATCTAGCTAGGCTAGATATGAACATGAATATTTCGTGACCTTAACGGATATAGCATCACGTTGTGGTTATGTGTTTCTTTTGAAGAACACAGATCAGAAACTTTAGAGTTTCGACACGAAATAGAAAAACAGATCGGCTATAGTATTATTCCGCCACGGTAAGACTGTAATGGAAAATACTTAAGCAGTAAGTTTCATACGTAAATAAAAGAGTACGGTATTCTTTCTTATGAGGACTCCTCCCGAGACACGCAGTTAGACGGTGTGTCCGAACCAAAAACCGAATTTTTGTTGGACATGATAAGGTTATCACGAGTCGCTCTGAGCTACTATTTCCTTCAATGGGACATGTATTAACAGTGCAAAACTTATTTAGAATAAGGTTCCATATAAATCTGTTTGACAGATATCATATAGGATATGAACAGGAAGGAAACAGGGTTTCTCATTCCTGATAATTTGGGTATGCCAGGCATAACGTTTGGATGATACCAAACTATAAGACCAAAATTGGATAAGTGCCAATATAGGTTATCCTAAGGGAAACCTTAAGTATAGTACTTGTAAATCTCACATGAGAACAATGTAATTGTTGCTCACCATGCGGTTTTCCTGAGAGGAATACCGATATGCAGTGGTCAGTGGGAGGATAGTGATACTCGATGAAAATCGGAGTAACACTGTTCAAGGCACGAAGTCCTTAATGGAACACAATAGTTCATCTATGATAAATCTATACCATTAATCTTCAAATACACAAGAAACTAGTAGATCAGATAGAGTCAGAAAACAACCTAGGGTATGGGTTTCTGATCTAACCTCATAAAGATGTCAATCTTATGGAGGTTTACCATCCGACTACGTTTTGAGGAAGTGATACGAGGTATCGACTCCACGTTATGGCAAAGTGCCATGAATCCGAAATGGATTCCATGTATAACAACTATTTTGGATACTAGTTGTTGTACCATAAGGCATTGTGCCTATTGGTACATTAAACGTCTTCAAGGAAGACATACATGGAAGGCAAAATACCAACATACAAGGTGGGCTTTTGACGGAAAGGTATCATTATCAACATTGTGTTAATAACGGTTCAACCTTTTACCTGTTGCCATGGTAAATCCATTTTGAAGATGCTTGATGATAACTGTATATTTCATTTATGAAATGTGTCAGTTACAAATCAAAATCGCTTTCCTGAAAGGAAACCTTTTGGAGAATGTTTATAACATTCTGACGATTTTGTATAAGCCGACAAACAAGGTTTGCGGGTTATTCGATCCATGTTTGGATCAGTGCAAGCATAAGGTTCTTGGAACTGTCGTTTTGAAATAATCATAATGGTTTATGATTTGACTCAAAACGAAATAATCTTGTGTATATAAGGAGGTTAGTGGGAGAGAACGCACTGACAGTGAAATTCCCATCATACAATTGGTGAAAGCTTGGCTTTCATAGATATTCTTTCAATAGAAATTCTCCGTAGGATTCTAGGGAGTAACAACCTTTATTCAAGGAATAAAGATCTACTGGATAGATTTGGAGTTGTTAACACTCTCTGGGAAATCGTACATTTAAAATGTACTTGTATTGGTGTCTCATACGCTTCGAGCATATGGAGTCACAATCGGGTCAATCCTAGTGATAGTCACTAATTGAAATTTAGAACATCTGTTAGTATCTTAGAGAACTAAAGATGCTGTCTTAAACTATGGAGAAGGAGAACTTGAAGTGACTGGGATCACCGCTGCAAGTTTCCAAACTATTAAATACTACGGTAATATAAAGTTTGAATAACGGGACATTGAGCTGGAAATCTTCCAAGCAAGATAACTGTTGCCGAATAAACAACAAATGTGGATTATTGCTGCAGCTGAGGCAGCAAAAGAAGCCATTTGGATCGAACATAAATCTAATTAGATTAGATATAGTTCTGTTAGCAGCTGAACTAGGCGTCAGCACAGGCTAAGGAATTAAAGGTCTCATCGACGATCCAGATATATACTTCTATATATCATCTGATTCGTTCGGATCATACATCGTGGCGATGTGATGATCGTGTAAATCGCGTCAGACGATAATCAAACAAATCCGCTGACGAAAACCTTTCCTCAGCAATTTGAGCGAACCTTATATAGTTCAAGTGTTGGAACACTTGAGTGACTCGCTACGTGCCAAGTGGGAGATTGTTGGATAATATGACCCATAGCGTCACTATTTGCACAGATCATTGTGTTGTTGTAGCAAAATTAACTATGTAATATGGATATTGCACGCTCATCATTTGTGATTAGATCACCATAGATATATAAATGAAGAGAGGTCCCTATGATTAGTTCCTGGATTGAGATGATATGAGACAGTATCAGTCCACGAAGGATTAATCATTAAATATCCCTAGCCGTAGTATTATCGAGACTGGACATCGATAATGCGGAATAGGCTAGTATTGCACTTGTGCGCGTTATGAGGGCACAACGGCATAGTTCTCATATATATAAGTGTTGGAGACTTATGCAAGTGCGATAGGAGGTCGTGTTTCACCGATGGTACGGGAAACAGCTTCGCTCTGGATAGACCCTTCGGAATCCCATTGGTATTTTGACTAGGTGTCTATGGGAGGCCGAAATCAAGGTAGGTGTGTATAGTCTTAACCTGAGACTTGCATCGCTAATACTTACGATAATCGATAAACTTTGGTTTTGGTGGTTGGGGGCTTTGACCGGTTTTGTGTTCACCACTTCTGGGTTTATCAGAGAGTCGTAGAGTATTGGGTGTGATGTCGAGACGGAAGTATCACTCCAGTCATAGTGGAGATGATGTCACGCAGGATACGGTATTAGTGCTCTTAAGTGATGCGCATCCAATCGTGATATTATGACCAGGTCATGAATATCCGATTATAGAGACTAGTTGCTAGACATCCGATATGTGTTTCGGACGGGGCAGACACTTATCGAGCCCCAGCCCTAGCACGTGACTATCCGATACTGGGCCGATACGCACAATACGATAGTATACTACTCTTGATATAGATCTTAAATATTCTTAAATGGATATGTCCGGAGAATTGGGATGACTTGGTGCTTTGCTAGGAGTTGACCTTGTCCCGTATATCGGTAGAACGTAGTACTTGGTACGTACGTGATTCGGATACTTAGACGACCGTATTTATAGCCAACTTATCCGGAGATCTCATGGGTCGCTTCCCGATAATCCACCGATGACGCACAACTCGCACTCTTGAATAATCTGGGATTATATTGAAGAGAGAGAAAATTAATCTTGGATTAATTACGGAGATATTTTATCTAGGATAAAATATCATCTAGAGAGAGATAATGATTAATTTGGAATTAATCGGTAAATTAATATATTCGATATATTAAACGAAATTAGATTTCGACGCGGAATTAAAATTAGATTTTAATTCGGGCGAACGAATTAATTTAGAATTAATTCGTTAGCGACGTGAATAGTGAATTCGCTAGGCGTAATAATTTAATTACGACGCGACGGAAAAATCGTTAATTTAGAATTAGCGAACCCGAGCCCGAGTATGATTGCGAGCGCATTCGTATTTCGAATTCGAGTGCGGCGATGCAAGTCACATCAAGCGTCAAATCAAATGTCACTTTGAGTGATGTGATTGATTGATGTGATTGATTGATTGAAAAGACTTGAGACATGACTTAAAGTAGATGTGACTTGAGTGACATGTGAATAGTTGATGTGCATAGTGTTTTGCTTTAATGGTTTGACTTTTTAAAAGCAAATGTAAATGCAAATTAAAGGCAAATGCAAGTGAAATTCTTTTGAATTTCAAACAAAGTATATAAGATATACTTGATATGCATTTCACAATTATTACACATTTCTTTCTCTCTCATTTTCTCCTTCTTCCTCACGCCCAAAACAGAAACTCTTCACTGGTTTTGAACCAGAAATGGCGTGAGCTTTAGGGAAGCTAAGAGTGGTTTTCATGGTGAGAAATCATGTGCTAGCACACATACGAGTCTTGCGAAGGTGGTAGGGAGGATCACCCATGAGCCGGGATCCATCGGACGAAGCTTGGAGCTCCGTTTTCACAGCTCAAAACTGAAATTTGAAGAGAGTGGACTGCTGCAGTGGGCGCCTAAGGCAGTGGGCTTTTCGGCTTTGATTCGTCTGCAAATCGACTCAACCGATCGATGTGAGTATTCCGCAACCTCCGTTGATGTATTCACGCATTATTTCATGCATTGATTTGATCTTGGGACCTAAATAAAACTCAACACTTCTACCTTGATTTTGTGTTTGTGGCTCTTTGATGTGTTTTTCTCTACTTTTCTCCCTACCTAGTGTTTTAGCCTAAGTTGGGTTTATATAGAGAAGTCCTGGCGTCCTGATTTGCATTAAATGCATAAAACACAAAACCCGGAATATGTATTCGTGTTGCGATGGCTAATTTTCTGGCTTCTCCAATTCTGTGATTCTACGATTCCCGTGTGCTTCCGATGTGTCCGTAATGTCCCGAAACACATGTATAATTCTTCCAAACTTCATATTCCATTGCTCCTAATAACAAAGAACGAAATAAACTCCAATTAATATTAAATACAAGATAATTAAGCCGAGTTAGTGATGTTCAAAGTACACTTTCATGCACTTATAATAATCCAATTAATGTCATTAGGAATACCTTTGATCATCAAAAGTCTCATTCGTTACATGCGAGCTTTGTAGACTTTCATCAAAGAGTTTTCAGGGAGAGAAGGAAATTACTTGTGAAGATTTACTAGAATGTCTTCCATCCTGTAATATGACTTTACCTACACAAATTAAACACACAAAAATAAAACACACCAAATCTTAATATATACACAATTGCATGGGTTGCCTCCCTTCTAGCGCTAAGTTTAACGTTGTAAGCTAGACATGACTACCTGAACGTTAGGCTGGATCTGAAAGTGTTACACTCAGTTTTTATCGTTCAAATGATTATCCCCAGTAGTGCTTGACACGCTAGCTGTTAAATTTGAATTTCTTTTTGGACTTGGGGTTTTACTTCTCAACAACTTCGTAGGGTAACACCTGAGTAACCACAAATGGACCTGACCACCTTGATTTCAGCTTTTAGGAGAAAAGTTTCAATTGTGAATTATATAACAACACCTACTACCCTGGTTCCAGTTGTCTGTGTACTATTTTTTTATCATGCCATTTTTCGTTTTTTCTTTATACAATCTGGCATTCTCATAAGCATGTTGGCGAAATTCCTCAAATTCATTGAGTTGGTGGAGCCTTTTCTCTCATGCGACTTGTTGATCAAGATTTAACTTCTTCAGTGCCTAGTATGCTTTGTGTTCAAGCTACACTGGCAGATGGCACGCTTTTCCAAACACCATTCGATATGAGGACATACCGATGGTTGTCTCGTAAGTTGTCTGGTAAGCCCATAATGCGTCATCCAGTTTGGCAGAGCAGTCCCTCCTTATTGATCCAACGATTCTCTCCAAGATTCTTTTGATCTCCCTGTTTGAAACTTCAAAATTTCAGTTTGACTGTGGATGGTAAGTAGTGACAACTTCAACCCATTTGGAGATGTAGTCCACTGTAACTAGTATGTACAGGTTTTCGAATGATGGAACAAAGGGTCCCATAAACATTGAAGAGAAAATAAGTAAACATATTTAAATAGAGTGGGCCAGAAGAAACCTGATTGTAGGACTTTTACTGCAATTTTATTGTCGCTGAAGTATCCACCATATGGTGATGAATGACAATGCTGCAAGACACTATTGATCTCATATTGTGGGACATAACGTCTAAGTAATTGATCAGCACATCATTTGAATAGATATGGCTCATCCTGACATAGTGTTTGACTTCCTTGAAGAATTTCTTACGTTACTGATGTGTCCATTACAATGGTCATTTTCTTGATATAATGTAGTTTACATAGTCAGTATACCAAGTCATCTTGCAGTTTCATGGCAAACAATTGTTCATCTGGAAAAGTTTCTTTGATTGTTAGTTCATTTCCAGTTGTTTCTCAATTCTCGAGCCTCGATAATTTATTTGCCACTTGGTTTTCTGCCCATTTCATGTCTAAGGTCTTCATGTCAAATTCTTACAGTAGAAGCACCCAACCGATCAATCTAGGTTTAGCATCTTTCTTCGCGATCAGGTATTTGATTGCTGAATGATCTGTATAGACCACCACTTTGGGACCCATTAGATAAGAACGGAATTAAACAAAAGCAAACACAATTATGAGCAACTCCTTTTCAGTGGTTGTGTAGTTGAGTTGTTAGTAAATGGAATTGAAAATTTTTTCTTTTCGTTGTCCCAAAACTGAACCCACAGTAAAATCACTAGCATCGCACATCACCTCAAATGAAGGAGTCCAGTCTGGTGCTACTATGATGGGGGCAGAGATCAACTTTAATTTTCAGATCTCAAAAGCTTCGTGACATTATTTTTTGAAGTTGAAAGGCACATCTTTCTCCATCAGATTGCACAAAGTTTTAGCAATCCTGGAGAAGTCTTTGATAAATCTCTTGTAAAATCTTGCATGTCCGAGAAAACTCTGAATCTATTTGACAGATGATGATGGAGGTTGTTTTTCAATTTTCTCTATCTTTATTTTATCCAACTCGATACCCTTTTGTGATATCCAGTGTCCTAGGACAATGCCTTCATGCACCATGAAGCAGTATTTCTCCAAGTTGAGTACCAGGTGATATCTTCGCACTTTGTAACACTTTTTCTAGATTTTAGAAGAAATGGTCGAAAGAATCTCCAAACACAGAGAAATCATCCATGAAAACATCCATACTTTGTTCCAGCATGTCTAAGAAGATGGCCATAATGCAACGCTGAAATGTGGCAGAGGCTTTGCATAGTCCAAATGACATCCTGCAAAAAGCAAAAGTACCATACGGGCAAGTAAAAATGGTTTCTCCTGATCTTTTGGGGTGATGGAAATCTAATTATACCCCAATATCCATCCAAAAAATAATATAATTCTTGTCATGCTAATCTGTCGAGCATCTGGTCAATGAATGGTAATGAGAAATGATCTTTCTTTGTTGCTTTGTTCAGCTTCCTGTTGTCAATGCATACTATCCATCCAGTCACCATTCTTATTGGAATCAGCTTGTTCTTTTCAATTGTGACTATAGTAATTCCTCTTTTCTTTAGCAAACATTGCATAGGACTCACCCATGTGTTGTCAGAAATGCGGTAAATGATGTCGGCGTCTAACCATTTGATAATTTCTTTATTCACAACCTCTTTCAAGATTGGATTTAGTCTCTGTTGATGCTCCACTATGGATTTGTACTCGTCATTCATCTAAATTTTTTGCATGCAAAATGATGTACTAATGCCTTGAATGTCTACTATAGTCCAGCCAATGGCTTTCTTGTGTTCTCGTAACACTCTCAACAACTTATCTTCATGCTCCAATGTTAGCGATGAAGAAATAATCACAGGTAAATCAGAATAATTTTCTAAGAATGCATACCTGAGATGCCTCGGAAGTAGCTTTAGTTCCAGTTGCGGTGGTTCTTCAATCGAGGGCTTGATTTGCTCATTTTTGATAATTCCAAACTTTCCCTTTCTGGTGTCGATTTAAAGCGAAAAGGTTTCTCAAGATAGTTGATACGTTCCAAAGTTTCATCATCTAGCTTGCTGTTAGTCATGTTAATGATGCAAGCTTCATGTTTTTCCGTGGGAAGTTGCATTGCATCATTATCCTGGATGATACTCTCTACAACATCAATTCTGAAACATTCCTCCCCTTTTTCATCATTCAGGAATTTCATAGCTTTGAAAATATTGAATGTAACTTCTTAGTCTTGCACTTTCATGTTTAGTTCTCTTTTTTGTACATGAGTAACAATTCGACTTGTAGTCAGAAATGGTCTTCCGAGGATGATAGGTACATCTTTGTCTTCTTCCATGTCAAGGATAATGAAATTTGTAGGGAAAATGAATTTGTCGACTTTAACCAATACACCTTCCACTACACTTCTCAGAAATGTGAGTGATCTATCATCAAGCTATAGAGTAACTGAGGTGGGAATTGCTTCTCCAATTTGCAGTCTCCTATAAATAGACAAAGGCATCAAGTTAATGCTTGCACCTAAATCACACAAAGCCTTGCCAAAGTAATGTTCTCATGTGGTGTAAGGGATGGTGAAAATTCCAGGATCTTTCAACTTTGTGGGAAGCTTCCTCTGAATGATGGTGTTGCATTGTTCTGTCAATTCTGCTGTCTCGTAATCTCCCAATATTATTTTTTATGACAGATATCTTTAATGAATTTGACATAGCTGGGCATTTGTTCCAATGCTTCCGCAAATAGAATATTGATATGCAACCTTTTGAAGATCTCCGGGAATCGAGCAAACTGGTTGTCTAGTTTACTTTTCTAGATACACTATGGAAAAGATGGAGGTGGAATGAAATTTTCTTTTGCCTATTTTTCCTTCATCTGTGGATCTGTTTCGCTACCTTCTTTCAGAACTTCCTCAGTAGACGCCTTATTCCAACATCTTTGTTGATTCCAGTCCCGTTTTCAATGTAATGGCTTGATATTGTTCATTCCCCCAGTTCCTTGGATTTAGTTCTAAGTTGCAAGGAATGGTACCTTGCGGTTTGTAACTTTGAGCATTAGCCAGATTTTCTAGTTGATTTTCCAGTGCCTTTATAGATGCAGATTGGCTTTGATTGAATGCTGTTTAGGCTTGAAACATAGCATCATACCTGCCTTCTTGCTTTTTGAACATCTCTACAAGCATTTCTTTTATTTATGGTTCATTTTCATACTATTGACTTTTGTTTTGCTATTGGAATCCGGGTGGTGGATTGTTCTTTTGCCCTGAATTATTGCTCCATGCAAAATTGGGATGACTCCTCCACCATGTGTTATAGGTGTTGGAATATGGATTGTTCCCTTGTCTGTTGAAATTGTTGACATAATTCACCGTCTCATCATGTAGATTTACCTCTGGTGCTCCTCCATATGGTGAACTTGTGGATCCAATATTCCTTACATGCTAAGAGTTTCCATGAATTTACATATCTAATCCAGCTTGGCATTCATTGTTGTGTTGGCTCCAACATCATAAATTCATATAATTCGTTGGATCATGCTTCTTTTTGTTGGCCACAAGGAATTATTGTTGGCCATTTCTTCAATTAAGTCATAGGTTTGATCTTCTCCTTTTGCCATTAAAGCTCATCCAGCAGTAGCATCAATTATGGTTCTCATTAGTCCAGAAAGTCCATTGTAAAAGGTTTGGACTTTTAGCCACTTTACAATCTCCTAGTGAGGACATTTCTAGAGCAATTCCTTGTATCTTTCCTAAGCTTCACAAAGAGATTCTGAGTTACAAAGGATGTAATGTCATTCCTCGACTTTGTAGTTCTGGCTGGTGGAAAGTACTTTACAAGGAATTTGGTGGCTATAGTGTTCCAAGTTGTGATGGAACCTGTTGGTAATGAATGTAGCCAAGCCTTAACTCTGAATTCTTTCAAGGAATATGCAAACACACGTAGTCTCATTGCTTCTTCTACAACTCAGTTGTATTTGAATGTGCCACAAACTTCCAGGAAGTTGCTGATATGGACATTAGGATCTTCAGTTGCATTCCCCGAAACTGAACTGACTGCTTTATCATCTAAATGCATGTTTTGATGTCATACGCATTTTTTTGGTAAGGAAAGAAGTACAATACATGAAATGAAGCTGTCAACCACTGAAATAGTTTGTCTCAACTAGGAATTGGTGGTACAACCTTCAAAGGTTCAGACTCTAAGTTGATCAATGCTTCTTGGCCTTCTCGCCTTTCCCTTCTTAGTTGTCTAATGGTTCTTGCAATTTCTGGGTCAACCGGATGGATTTCAAAGCTTCTGGTTCTTTTTGATGAATACTAAAAAGTACATAATTATTAGACGATAAGCTAATCATTTTACACTTATAGTTTCACTAATCCCCTAAAATTGACACATTTGTGAACTAATATTTTAAAGTTATGCTTTGAGTTTTTTTACTGTGTTTTTTTATGTGTTTTGTCAGGAAAAACACTGCTCGGAAGATCGACGGGATAAATCATACGTGAAAAATAAAAAATGGAAATTCTGCAAGCACATCGTAAACTCTATTAGCACATCATAAATTCTGTAAACACGTCGTAAATTCTGTAAGCACGTCGTAAATTCAGCAAGCACGTCGTAATTATACAAGCACGTCGTGGCACGTGGAACCTTTGTCTCGCAACACGTGTCCCCAATATGGTTTCACCATTCTCTGACACGTTTCCCCAATGTGACTTCACCATTATTTGACACGTGTCCACAACATGCATTCGCTGGTCTGGGTGGCCAAGTTTCCTATAAATAGAAGCGTCCGGCATTAGAAATTTTCATACTTTCTTTCCTGATTCCTCTGTAAATCTTGGAGAGAGTCTTGTTAGTTTATTTACTCAAAGCCTATTGTAATTTCCTTTTCTTTCAATAATAAAAGTAAGAGTATGTTTTATTACAAAATAAGTAGCTAATTTCTTTTCTGCTGGAGTAATGGTGAAGATTTTATAATGGAAACATAGATTAAAATCGCTTCTATTATAATAAATAAATTGAAATTTAATGATTAAAACTTGATTTAATGCTAGATTAATTATTGATAATCTTTCTACTCTTACTTGTTTATGGCTTTATCTTTTATCTTTCTACTGCCTTTATGGCTGATTTTATCTTTCTTCTGACATTATGGCCGGTATTATCTTTCTACCGCCTTTATGGCTGGTTTTATCTTTCCACCACCTATATGGCTAGTTTTATATGATTTTGGCATATTTTAGTACCTTAGTAGGACTTGTTATAGACAAATTATATTACCGCCTTTATGGCTGGTTTTATATTTTTGGCATGCTTATTACCTTGGTAGGACTTATTATTGACATAAATGACTACCGCTTTTATGGCTGGTTCTTTTTATTGGCATAATTAATTCTTGTAATAGATTAAATGGGTAAAAATGGTAATTTATAAATTATGATAAAGCGACATTTCTAAATATTTAAAAGACTAAAAGTGGATCCCTAAATCCAACATTTCCTTCTATTATTGTATTCCAACCTAATATCCTCCAACTACTTCAACAAAGCAAACTTTTCATTTCTGCATTATTCATTATTCTATTTTGCTAAATCTCTCTTCTCTTTGGATCGATATCGGACTCACCGGGTTATTTTATTATTTCGACACTCTAATACCTGGAGTAAAAGAGTACTCTCTAGCATGTCAAGTTTTTAGCGTCGTTGTCGAGTAAGTATTATTTAGTAGATAGAATATTTATTAATTTCTTCTTTCTCTACTTTTCTTTTCTTTATTTTTATTTCATATATTTTTTTTTAATTTCTACATCTTATTTTTCTTTATTTGTTCTTGTTCTTATGTAGACCCAACTGTCTTGATTAATTCTTGATTAACCCTGAACCTAGAAATCCCACATATAGAGAGACATTGTTCTTAATTTTTCTTGGTTACAGGAAACAGAAAAATCAACTAAAAGGTGTTTGTTGTTGATAAAAGTATTTTTTAAACCATCCCCACGTAAATATGCTCTCACAAAGCTTCACAAAAATATAATTCAAGACATTGATAAAAATGAACGATAAATTAAATTGAGATCGTAATTAATGAGGGTTAGATGACATTTTTAAATTTAAATCACTGCATCTGTATTTCCTTAATTTGTTTTTTTTCATTTTTTAGTTTAATTTCGTTTTTAAGTTTTGTATTTGTAATTTTATATTTTTACATATTGGTTTTTTAATTTGCATGAAACACTGGTCTCGAACATCTAGTGGCAGATTAAAAAGATAGTAGTCATCACCTTCATTATTAGTCAGAATGGCTGAAAACCAAATTGAAAATCTATATGCCCAAGTTGAAAACCTAGTTAATCAGAAAGAAAATGAGTCTTAGCATGGAGATCCTAATCACCCTAGGAAACTCAGACAATTCATGAATCCCACTAGGTCAGGATCACCATCTTGCACTGTTTTTCCTCCAGAAGTAGCACGTTTAAATTTAAAATCAAGTGTCATCAATCTTTTACCCACAATCCATGGTCTAGAATTAGAAAACCCTCATCAGCACCTAAGAGAGTTCGAAGAATTATGTAACACTTGCACAGACCAAAATTGTAGCATGAATATAATTCGGTTAAAGTTTTTTCCATTTTCTTTAAATGATAAAGCTAAAATTTGGCTACAAAACTTTAGGTCTGAATCTATTAAAACATGGGATGATTTATAAGAACAGTCTCTCAAAAAGTTTTTGCCCCCTTATAGGAAAATTGTTTTTAAGAGAAGAATCACAACATTCACACAAGAGTCAGAGGAAACACTTTTCCAATGTTGGGAGAGGTACAAAGAAATGTTAAATATTTGTTCACATCACGGGTTGAAACATGGAGGTTAGTTGCCAATTTCTACGAGGATTTAACACCCCAAGGTAGATAAGTAGTGGAGATGATGTGTAATGGTGAGTTTAGGGAAAAAGATCCCGAAGATGCACTAGATTACCTAGAGTATATAGCAGATAATAACAATAACATGATACAATTGGTACATATGAGTCATTGGTTAAACCATAGCCATCTAGTAGAGGCATGTTTAACCTTAGGGAAGACCATGACTTTGCTGCTGTAGGACACAGAAATCGGCAACGCTGTTCCAGGCTCACGGCCTGGTTGGGAGTATGAAGTAGCCCGCGGGGGAATAAACTGGAGAATAAAAGAGTCGGCACCCAGTGTGAACTGGGAAATTATTTAAGGCCGCACTCACCCCTCGCAATGGAAGACTTCAAACCATTGGGTTCAGAATGGTCCCTTACGTATGCCACTTGTAATGAACGGATTCTCGCAATAATTTAACCAAGTCTACGCAACATACATAGGCAAGAATAACCTATATCTAAGTTTGCATACAATCTACATCTAAGTTTGCATACAACCTACATATAAGTTTGCATGCATAGGAGTAGAACCTATATCTAAGTTTGCATGCATAAAAGTAAGTCGACATAACGGCAAGCAGATAATTTCATGGACATATTAAATTGATATATATGGAAACATAAATAAATAATAATCATCTAAACATAAACATTAAAGAGATACAATTAACTTCCGAATGTGAAATAAATAACTAAATCATGAATGGAAATAAACAAGCTATCTCTAATGAACCAAGGATAAACACAAGACGAGATAAAATGAATTATGTGCATTTCTCAAGTGGTACGTGGAATTGTATCCCAAGTACAGACCGCACTACCATCCATTCAGATTCGGTTACAGAATTTACGTCTAGGTTTCCATCCGATATAGCACGACAGATAGCACAAAATCATTCATCCAATAACAACAACATACATAAACCAACAAGATGCATTCGAAGAAATAATAATAAATAACTGAAAAAAGATGGACAAAAATAAATAAAAGGGTGCCCTCAGGTCTTACATTTTAAGTCGCCACTTGGAAGTACGTTACCCGATTGTCAGAAGGGTTAATGCTCTGCAACTCCTCTGATTCACTGGTTCAATGTTTTCCTTCATCGCCTCACTGTTTTAGGCTTATGTTTTCTAGTCGTTGTTTTTGGTTACTGTTTACGATATTTGGGCAGTTTAGGGGGGCTGTTCTGTGGTAAATAGAGGTGTTATAGGGGGTGCAGTTTTCAGTAATTGAGAGGTGATTCTTGGGGACTGTTTCAGTGATGTAGGGGCTATTTTGTATGTAGTTTATGGTGGATGCAGGACTATTTTATGTGCAGTTTTTGTGGCTGTGCAGGGTAGTTTTGATGTTATGTTTTTGCATTGTTTTGGAAGCGATTTGGGCTACAGGTTAACGACAATGCAGGGGGCTTTTATGGAAGCATTTTTTTAGGTGAATGCAGGGCTGTTTTGATGGTGTTTCACGGTGAAAGAAGAGCTATTTTATGTTGCTATTTCAGGGAATTCAGGTCTATTTTTGGTGTTGTATCTTCTGTGATGGTGGGGTTTTTTAGAGGAGTAGTTTCGGTGGTGAGAGAGGACTAGTCTCCTATCTTGGCATGAATGTCAAGGGGAGTTAAGGTTTGGTTTTTGCTCATTTTTATTAGAAAATGTTAGGGTTGTCCTTGTACGGGAAGGAATGAAACCAACCAATTATAGGGGATATCTTTTAATTAGTGTGCTACAAGGAAAAAGATCCAGTGAATTAGAAAGGTCATTTATTTTAGTTTCGAAAGGGATTTATGGGATTTTATTTGATTTACTTTAATTTGGAAGGTGATTTGGTTGGATTTCAACATATGTTTAATGTGTTTGAATATTTTATGAAGGGATTTAGTAGGCTGGGGCGTGTGGAGCTTGGTGAGTCGCTTGGACGTGTGGGCTTGGATGTGTGGCTTGGTTTGGGTTGCGGGGGTGTGGAGGATAAATTTTAAAACAGAGGTCCAACGAGCGAACCCGGTGCTAAGCAAATGAATAGAGTCCAACAAGTTATTGATTTTTGAATTTTCCCTTCCAACGTCCATTTCCCGCAACTTCCACAATATATCGGGTAGTGCCTCCATACGAGGCTCATCATCAAGACTTATGCAAAAATATAGTGCCTATAGTTGCACCCACTTTGATGGGACTTGTACATTGTATGACAGTTACAATCCTGTCAAAGTTATGCAATGCATTTTTACTTACCGAGCTCGCCAACTGCTGTCTGACTTGCCTGTTGCTTCGAACTGAGTTTGATCTGGTGGTGAGGTGCTATGACCCCTAAGGTTCATCCCTGTAAGATGCTGCAATCTCTAGAAATCACTACCCAATTGAACTGAAAAGTTGTGGTCCCCTTCCGAACCATGCCCCATTCCCAGAGTGCCATTCCCGGCCTGCTAAACCTCATTCCCGAGGCATCGCGGTTGTGATAGTTTTGGTCCCCTACCAAACCTTGCCCCATTCCTGGAGTGCCATTCCTAGCATGTTAGACCTCATTCCCGAGGCATTGCGATTGTGATAGTTGTGGTCCCCTTCCGAACCTTGCCCCATTCCCGGAGCGCCATTCCCGACATGCTAGACCTCATTCCAGAGGCGTCGCGGTTGTGATAATTGTGGTCCCCTTCCGACCCTTGCCCTATTCCCGGACCACCATTCCCGGCATGCTAGACCTTATTCTCGAGTAGTCACAGTTGTGATAGTTGTGGCCTCATTCCGAACCTTGCTCCATTCCCGGAGTGTCATTCCCGGCCTACTAGACCTCATTCCCGAGGGGTCACGGTTGTGATAGTTGTGGTCCCCTTCCGAACCTTGCCCCATTCCCTGAGTGCCATTCCCGGCATGCTAGACCACATTCCCAAGGCGTCGCGGTTGTGATAGTTGTGGTCCCCTTCTGAACCTTGCTACATTCCCGAAGCTCCATTCCCGGCATACTAGACCTCATTCCCGAGGTGTCGCTGGTCCCCTTCCGAACCTTGCTCCATTCTCGGAGTGCAATTCTCGGCATGCTAAACCTCATTCACGAGGCATTGTTGATGTGTTGGTCCATTATCAAACTGTGCTCCATTCCCAGCATTATAAACCTCATTCCCGAGGCATTGCTGATAGGATAGTCCATTCCCGAACCGTGCTCCATTCTCATAGTGCCATTCCCGGCATTCTAAACCTCATTCTCGAGGTATTACTGATGTGGTGGTCCATTCCCGAACCGTGCTCCATTCCCAGAGTGTCATTCCCGGCATTCTAAACCTCATTCCCGAGGCATTACTAATGTGATGGTTCATTCCAGAACCATGCTGTATGAGGAGGGGTTGACTGGTCGCCCCCAGACTAAGTTTATCTTTCTATTCTTTGCTGCTTTCATTGGGTCTGGGTAAGTCACTTGATGTGACATTGCATACCAACATACTATACTACCTTTTACGAGATAATCCTGATAGCTACACATATTTTCGTCCTCAAAGGATGTCTATTGTCAAAACAATAGAACCTTCAAAGTACTTGATACAACTCAAATTCGAGAGTGTGAATAAATGATCTGAACTAGACTTCAAGTGTGTGTGTGCCAAGGTTCTTTCGTAGCTTAATCCTTAAGTAAGCCAACTCGATGATTTTGCCTCGAATAATGGGATCAGTGGGTATAACCAACCTAGATGTCTTGATCATAATCTGCAATTACTTCTTCGTTCTTAACATGATATGGTTTTCTTCTTCTTAAATTTAATCTCTTCATTTTTTTTTCAATTTTTTTTCAACACACCTACCTTTAAGGTAGCATTTCCCCTCATGGTGGTCCTAATAATCACCCATGGGTAGCTTCACGCTTATCGGTTATAGGTGGTTTAGTTATCCTCTTCAGAGACTTTTGTTTATTTATAACCATATCACATATCGTAACACAAGTAAATCATAATGGACATCTAAGAAAACAGTCATTCACCGACCCGCCATCTCTTGAACTAGTCATCTCACCAACTACTCAAGCTTCTACTACTAAGATCCTATAATTAAGTACCCGCGAGTCTAGCCGAGATCAACCACTCAGAATACCAGGTGAGAGCACATCTCGCACTTATCGTTTATAAGATTTCACCCTACAGCAAGCAATTGCATCACCAGACATATGCCTAACCATCAAGGACTTTTCTCTCTTTTTTTTACTCCACTGGAATTCTTCCTTTCAACTGCTGATAGTGCGGGCTTCGCCCCCTGGGATGCATTCCTGAAAACTATTGATGATGTAGGCCTCAACCTTGGGTTTCATTCCTGAAACTGATACTGATGTGGGCCTCAACCTTGGGATTCATTCCCGAAACTGATATTGATGTGGGCCTCAACCCTAGGATTCATTCCCGAAACTGATACTGATATGGGCATCAACCCTGGGATTCATTCTCGAAACTGATGATGCTATGTTGTTGCTTCTGGTTGGCTTTGCCTTTACCTCTTTCACTTTTTCTTCTTTGAAACCTGTGAATACAAAATGAAACAAAACACAAAAGAGAATGCAAGTATGTTATGTGTATGCATGCATGCGTGGATGAATTTCCTATTCTGTTGGGTTAGGTCATCCGCCAGTCCTCCTGGTGATCGCTCGGTCTTCTCTTCCTCATGAAAAATACTGCTTCAATTTTTCCACGTTGATTGGCTCAATGAACTCATTCCCTTCTAAATCTGACAGTCTCACTGTACCATTTCCTATCACTTTCTTGGCTATGTAGTCTTTCCCAGTTGGGTTTGAACTTTCCTCTCGGGTCTGTCGTCGACAGCTTTGACTGCTTGAGTACTAGATCACCCTTTTTCCGATCTTGGTGGGACACAACTTCTTGTTGAATGCTCGAGGCAACCTCTTCTGGTATAACTACATATGATGTAAAGATTTCATTCTCTTCACAACGAGCAATGCCAACTGTTCAAATCTCTGTGAGGCCCATTCTTGTTCAGGTAACTCTACTTCTTCTAATACCCACATAGACTGTATCTCAACTTCCACTAGCAGTTCTACTTCCATTCTATAGACCAAAGAGTAAGGCGTGACTCCCGTTGCTGTTCACGCAGAAGTTCTGTACCCCCACAGGGCGTACGGTAGTTTGCCAGCCCAATCTTTATAGTTCTCTATCATTTTGGCTAATATCTTCTTTATTGTCTTATTGGCTACCTCGACTGCCCCATTTGCCTGCTGTCTGTAAGATGACGACTTGTGATGTCCTATCCCATACTTCTGTAGCATTGTCTTTGTTTCTCCTCAAAACTAGACTCCATTGTCTGTTACTATGTGATGCGGCATCCCGTATCGACAAACGATGTTTCGGGCTATGAACTTTGCCATCTGTTTTGCTGTAAGGTTACGAAATGACTCGGCTTCCACCTATTTTGAAAAGTAGTCTACTGCCACTACTATGAAACGATGTCCATTCGATGCATGCTGTCGAATTTCTCTGATCATGTCAATTCCTAATGTTGAAAAAGGCCACGGCTCTGACAGCCCATGCAACTCTGTGTGAGGAAAATGGTTCAAGTTACCGTGTGTTTGACAATCATAACAATGTTTTACCAGCTTTACGCAGTCAACTTCCATGGTCGACTAGTAGAAGCCTTGTCTTACTATCTTGCGAGGCAAATTCAATCCGTTCATGTGGGGTCTGTATACTCCGGTATGTACTTCTTCCATTGCCTTCTGAGCCTCTTCTTGTTGGACAGTTATGACCGATAGCATCACTGTTTGTAAAAGACATTGTGGATTTTGTACAAATTAACTATGTAGCAATGGAAATTGCCTTTTATCATTTTATAATTTATTTACTTGGATATGTAAATGGAAAAAGTCCTTATGATTAGTTCTGAATTGATAAGATATGAGACAGTATCAATTCAAAATGGTTTAATCATTAAAACATCCCTAGTCATAGTATTATCGAGATTGGACATCGATAATAGAGAATAGACTAGTAGTGCACTTGTGTGTGTTATGGAAGCGTAACAGAATAGTTCTCATATATTTAAGTATATGATACTTATGCAAGTGAGGTAGGAGGTTGTGTTTACCGATGGAAAGGAAACATCATCGCTTTGGATAGACCCCGCATAATTCCATTGGTAGTGTGACCTTGTGTCTATGGGAATCTGAATCCGGGTAGGTGTATTTGGTCTTAACCTGAGACTTGCATCGCTAATACTTACGACAATCGATACGCTTTGGTTTTTGTCATCCAAGACTTTAACAGGTTCTGTGTATGCCTCTTCTGGGTTTATTAAAAATCGTAGTGTATTGGGTGTGATGTAAAGACAGAAGTAACACTTCAGTGATATGAAGATGATGATCACGCAAGGATACTGAACTAGTTCTCTATTGTGTTGAAACCATCGGGATAATATGACTTAGTCATGATTATCTGATTAAAGAGACTAGTTGCTAGATATCCGATATATGCTTCGTAAGAGGCAGACACTATTCCAGCCCAAGGCATACACGATACTACGTATACTATGCCTGACAAAGATCGTATATTCCATTAAGAATATTTCTAGAGAATTGGGTAGGCACGGTGCTTTGCTAGAAGACAACCATGTCTCGTAAATCGGTAAAAATATAGTACGACGTACGCACGTGTTCGGATAGTCCGACAACCGAATTTACTGCCAACATATCCAAGGATCTCTTGGGTCGCTTCCCGAAGATTCACAGATAATGTATGATTCGAACTTTATTAATCTTGGATTAATTACAGAGAGATTTTATCTAAGATAAAATACTATTTGAAGAGAGATAAACGATTAATTTGGAATTAATAGATAAAATAATATATTCGATATATTAAACGAAATTAGATTTCGACTCGGAATTTAAAATTGGATTTTAATTAGGGCAAACGAGTTAATTTATAATTAATTCGCTAGTGACGTGAATAGTAATTTTGCTTGGCATAATTATTTAATTAAATTTGATTTAATTACGTCGCAACAGAAAATTAGTTAATTCGAAATTAGCAAACCCGAGCCTGGGAGTGTTTGCGGGTCCACTCGGATTTCAAATCAAGTAGGGGCCACATGTCACATCACATGTCACATCTCATGAATCAGATGGAAACGTCGAAGAACATGGTTGGATCGTTAATGAGACCGTGGTTCCTTAGCTTGCACTATAGCCCCGTTATTGTCACAAAATAATGGAACGGGCTTAGCTACTAACGCAACTACTCCTAATCCAATTAGGAATTTTCGGATCCAAACTGCCTCTTTTGTTACTTCAGCTGCAGCAATACACACCGCTTCTATTTTTGAATCGGCAATAGTCTCTTATTTTGATGATTTCCAGCTTATTGCTCTGTTATTCAAACAAAATATATACCCGGATTGCAACTTACAGTCGTCTTTGTTTGTTTGGAAACTTACATCGGTATACCCGATTACCTCAAGTTCTTCATCTCCATAGATTAAGAAAGCATCCTTAGTTCATCTAAGATACTTAAGGATATTCTTAACCGCCATCCAGTGACCTTCACCTGGATCGGCCAGATAGCGACTACACATGCTAAAACCATATGAGACATCAGGTCGCGTACATATCATGGCATACATGATCGATCCGACTACCGAGGCGAATGGTATCCGACTCATGCAGTCTCTCTCATCTTGAGTTGTAGGACACATGTCATTAGTTAGAGTGACGCCATGTGACAGTGGCAACAGTCCCATCTTAGACTGATCCATGTTTCTTCAACACTTTGTCAACATATGTACTCTGGGAGAGTCCAAGTAGCTTTCTAGATCTATCCTGGAAGATCTTTATTCCTCGAATAAAGGCTGCTTCTCCCAGATCTTTCATGGAGAATTTTAATGAAAGCCAAGCTTTCACTGACGTTAACATGGGAATGTCATTGCCTATAAGCAATACATCATCAACGTAAAGGACGATAAATATCAGTGCTCTCCCACTAACCTTCTAATATACACAATGATCATCTTCGTTTTGAATGAAATCATATTCTTTTATGATCTCATCAAAACGTTGGTTCCAAGACCGCGATGCTTGCTTCAATCTATAAATGGATCGATTTAACTTACAAAAATTGTTTGAAAGTCTAGGTACGACAAAACCGTCAGGCTGTTGCATGTAAACATCCTCCAAAAGGGTTCCATTAAGGAAAGCGGTTTTGACGTCCATCTGCCATATCTCGTAATCAAAAAATACAGCAATAGCAAGCATTATTTGAATGGATTTAATCATGGAAATGGGTGAGAAAGTTTCGCCGTAATCAACCCCATGTCGTTGATGATACCTCTTTGCTACAAGCCTAGCTTTGTACGTTTGTACGTTGCCATACATTTCAGTCTTCATCTTGAAGACCTATTTGTAACCAATAGGCTTAAAGCCTTTTGTGCATCAACAAGTGTCCAAACTTGGTTGGTGTACATGGAATCCATCTCGGACTTCATGACTTCTTACCATAAAGCGGAATCGATATCTTTTATCGCTTCCTCATACGTAGCCGATTTGTTATCCTCAATGAGATTAATATCTATATGAGGTGAGATCAGAAACCCATACCTCTTAGGTTGTTTCCTGACTTTCTCTGACCTACGCGGTTCTTGTGTAATCAAAGATTTTGGTACAGTCTCATCCCTGATGGACTGTTCATGTTCCGTTAAGGATCCTATACCACGAACATTATCACTCTGATTTTTATTGAGTTCTACTTTCCTCCCACTCATCACTACATTTAGGAATTCCTTCTCAAGGAAAACCGTATGTAGAGCAACAAATACTTTGTTCTCTTGTGGGTGATAGAAGTAATATCCTTTGGTTTCCCTAGAATATCCTACAAATAGGCATTTATCCGATTTGGGTTCAAGTTTGGAACCATCCAAACGTTTGACGTATGCCCAGCAACCCCAAATCTTCAGGAATGAGGAACCTGGTTTCTTTCCTGTCCATATCTCATACGGTATCGGTTGAACAGAATTTGATGGAACCTTATTCAAAATAAGTATTGCACTGTTCAATTCATATCCCCATACGGAAATAGGTAGCTCCGTGCGACTCATCATAGACCTAACCATATCTAACAAAGTTCGGTTTCTCTGTTCGGACACACTATTTAATTGCGGTGTTCCAGGAGGAGTCCACTGTGAAAGAATACCATATTCTTTCAAGTAATCTAGAAACTCATTGATCAAGTACTCACCACCATGGTCTGACCGTAATGTCTTAATACTCTTGCCGGTCTATTTTTCAACTTCATGTCGAAACTCTTTGAATTTCTCAAAGGTCTCCAACTTGTGTCTCATAAGATACACATAACTATAACGCGATGCATCATCCGTAAAGGTTATGAAGTATTCGTATCCACCTCTAGCCTGACTAGACATGAGCCCACATACGTCATTATGAATGATGGCTAACAGTTCGGTGGCACAAACACCTTTACCGCTAAAAGGTAATTTATGAATTTTGCCTAATAAAAAAGATTCGCAGACGTCATTTGAATTTAGATCAAATCCGTCCAAGTACCCACTCATCAAGAGTGTTGATATACGTGTCTTGTTTATATGTCCCAGACGACAATGCCACATATAAGTTTCATCTTTGTTACTTACTTTAAGTCTTTTGTTTGTTACATTATATGTTTGATATTGATTTATATTCAAAATATAAAGACCATTAATATTTAAAATATAAAGACCATTATTTACATCAGCTATGCAAATTTCTATATCATTTTTATACATAAAAAACTCGGTGTTTCTAAATACAAAAGTATACCCCCATTGGGTTAACATAGATACAGAAATTATATTCCTAGTCAAACTAGGTACAAAATAACAGTTTGTAAGTTCAAGTACATGCCCCGAGGGCAGCTCTAAAACATCAGTGCCCACGGCCAAACGACAACTCGAGTCCCATTCCCGAAGCGAATATCAATCTCCCATGAGGCCAGTCTCCTGCTAATCTGCAGATCATGTACATCAGTACATATGTGAGTACCACAACCAGAATCAAAAATCCAATTTTTAAAACTAGAAGTAGACATGTTTATTTCTATAACAAACATACCTGAAATCGGTACCTTGCCCACTTTAATCTCCTTTATGTGTGCCTTGTACTCGCGGCATTCACGCTTCCAGTGACCCGGGGTGCCGCACTGCAGACAAACATCTTGGGATTTGTCATTGGGTTTCCCGGAACCCTTTGATGATTTGGCCTTGCCCTTGTTCTTATGCTTCTTCTTCTTCCCACCTTCAGTCGCCTTGGGCCAAGCCCTCAGTCCCTGAGATGTCGAAGCGAAGTGCGCCTCGCGCTTCTTGCCCTATAGAAGCTCATTTTCTGCCTCTTTCAGAATGGACATTAACTCTCTAAGAGTATCATCTTGGTTCAGCATAATATAGTTCATGATAAACCCACTCCAAGTGTCGGGGAGAGACTACAAGATCAAATCTATGGAGGTCTTTACCTCAAAGACAATGCCCATCTGACACAGTTTCTCGATGTCAGCAATCATCTGTGACACGTGGTGCTCAACTGATGTACCATCTAACATACGTGCACGGAAGAGCTTCTTCTGCAACAAATATCTTTGCAATCTAAGCTTAGATCAATGAAGATCGTGCAACCTTACCAACATGTTATAGGGATCCAATCCCTTATTCTGTCGACGGAATTACTGAGTCATGGCAGCAAGTATAATGGACTGAGTGGTACAGTTGTCATCGCTGTGAGTCTTCCAAAGCTCACGCTCAACTATTTCCTCAGGTCTGGGCTTAGGCCTAAGAGGTCTATCTATCGTATAGAGTAACTTCTAGGATCCCAGAATAATTCTGAGATTCATCTCCCATGATAATATCTCGGACACTGTTCTTTCTCGTCATTTTAATTGCGATAATCTAATTTCCAATTAACAATGTTTGGGTTTAGTCTAACTGTTACAAGAAAAATAAAATTATATTAGTCTAACTAAGAAGAATAATTGACGAAATAATTTGAAAGCGTGTAAAGCTAAGTATATGAACGAAAATTACAAATTCAATACTAGCCTCCCACTATTTTTTGGCGAGCCTCTAACCCTCTGTTGAGTACTCGGGAAACCTAGTTTCCTAGTGGGCTAGGATCCCGTTAAATAACACACAACCTTGACTTTGGCCAACAAGCTGTATGATATTTAACTAGGTAGATCTCAAAAATCAATTGGATCTCATCCAATTCCTAGATCTGGTAGGTGGACCTCCAAGTCCGAAACACATACACAATGTATATGCCAATATATCCAATATATTTGCCTAACCTATTTCCTCTGAATCAACTAAGCTTTGGCTTTGGCACAACAAGCTTAATGATTCCAGTTAAGCGGGACCCATTAACTTTGGAAAGCTTCGTAATCGATGTCGATGGACAAGAAGTGATCTTGACTTTGGCAAAAAAAGCACAACTTGGACAAGACACTGATATGAAACAAAGCCTTCATGATTCAAACATATCCGCGATAGGCGTTGAAATTGGTCAACAAGCCAGTGCCAATCTTGGATCTTGAGTAAGAATCACTCTATGGAAGGAAAAACACTTAATATGTTTTGAGGGTTTTTCGCGTAATTGGCAATCAATTAATTCTCTTTGTTAAGGTCTCATCATACCCTTAAGCATGCATTCTAAAATCATAATAAGGCGCAGAAATAAAATTAATAACGATATGCTGATGGATATTTAACAAATTGTTCCTAGAATAAATCACTCCATTTCCTCTCTCGGCTAGCACTATTCTTACTTCTACCCAATTGCATAATACAATAATAGAAACCACATTAACATTGAGGGGAATTAGGTGAGAAGAGAATACAAAGAATCAAGGGAGATAAGGCTGGACACGCAGGTCTAATTTAATAAATTCTAAATTTATAAAAATTTCCAAAATTACCATTTCCCTTATAATATCCATTTGATATACGCTATTCATTCATCACATCCATGTATTCATTCAAGCATGTTATTCAATCAATCTAATAAAATTAATTAATCTTTGAATATTAGTGATCATCCAATGCTCAAACAATGATTTGATTTGCTCGAGTCAAACTCATTGAGAATAAGTACTCAAAGTAAGAATTCTTGAATTATATCGAACTACTCATTAAATCTAATTTAATTCGTATTCAATACTAATTCATTTATTCAATTCTAAATTAAATAACTACACTTTTTAATGAACTTTAACCACTTAGATTTCAAATATAATCTAATCGTGTCTCAAAGCCCAACTAACATCCAATGTTGTTTAATTAAAGTCCGATGGGCCTTCAATTGATTTCATAAGGCATGGTCTTTGGTCAATATGGGTCAAACCCAAATACCAAGCCCAATTAAGGAATCACCCTCATTTGCCAAGAAACCAATTTTGGCCACCCATTTGTTATATTTGGACTTAATGGAATGATTTAGGCCCAATAAGGATCCAATCCAATTGGCCAAAACTAACTTGGCCCAACCAAGCCCATTAGGCCCAAATACAACAATTAAAAGCCCAATTCTAAATCAAGCCTAATTAATTAAACCTTAATTTTCCAAATTTCAAAATTCAATTAATTAAAGTGTCTAAACATGATTAATCCACTAAATTAACTTTTCCAAATACTAATTTAATCCATTAATCATGCTAATCATCATCAACACATGTCCAACATCATTGAATCAAAAAATCATCTCATTATATGCCCAATAGCTCACGGCATCCTTAGGGTTTTTATGTCCGATTTCATTTTCAATCCGATTGAATTTCAAGTCAACATTACCGATGTTTTTTCAACTCATCCAATGAACAAAAAACAAAAAATACCATGACTTTAGGGCACTAATGTATTCAGCCATTTTTCACAAAATTGATCATAAACAACTCCAAGTCATCCTTATACAAGCATGCTCAAACAAGTAATTTTGTCAAAACATGCTCAAATACAATTTACCCAAATTTTACTCTAAGTATATTTCATGCTCAAAATGGCTCTAGATACCATTGTTGGGTTTCTAGGTTAGTCCCAAGATCATTCAAACATAGAAATAGAATGAAAACAACTAAGAAGAATGGTGGAATCATACTTACAAAGATCGGCTTTGGAGGTGATGAACACAAAAATTTCTTCCCTTATTGAAGGTTCGGCCAAGGCTCCCCTTTTGGTGTTGATGATGAACAAGCTCCAAGCTTAATAAGGATTCCAAGCTCTAAGATTAGCTTCCCTATCACCTTGTATTGATTCTTTGATGGTGCTAGCCTTAGAAAAAATGTAACAATTTTTCACTTCCTTTGCTTCCTTATTCGGCCAAGAGAGAAAGAAATGGAGAGAGTAAATTTCTTAGTTTGGGCGTGAAAGAGAGTGTGTTAGAGGGAATGAATTTTGTTGATTATTATTTTAAATTCCAAAATTAAAATAATCATATACCAAAGTTAGTATATGTCAACTATGCCATCAATATTTAAGCTTGTGTGTAAAACAAGTAATCCCCACCAACTTAACAAAACCCATCACTCAAAGTGACAAGTGATGTGACAATTGATGTGACATGTGATATGACATGTGGGCCCCACTTGATTCAAAATACGACTGGGCCCGCAAGCACTCCCTGGCTCGATCCTACAAATATTGTAGGGTTGGCATCTTCCGATACTATTATCTTACTCAAGGCCTCAACCATGGCACGCCTATGCTCTTGAGATGCGCACAACAACTCCCAAATGCTCATATGTGCTCGTGTCTTCTTTAACTGACGAAGCACTACATCTCCTTCAGCATTATCCACGTTCTCCGCCACTTCTCTGCCTTCTGCCAACACTTCCTTGCTTTTTCTATACTGTATCACTATAAAATACCCACTGCATGTCATTCCTTTTACCTCATCTTCATCACTGCTTGAGAATTCCTGCCAGAAATTCTTCTACTGTTCCATTTCATCCTCATAATTGCTATCCCAAATACTCAGGCAATAGGCTTGATAGTCAAAGGATTGGAGGACAAGGCTTTCAGGTAGGCTGAAGCTAACCATGTAGGTGGGTGGTGGAACAGAGTGTTAGTTAGGTAGAGGGTTTTTGTGTGTATTAGGTTGCTCTTTTTTCTGGGATTTCATGTCTAAGGTGGGCACAGTTGTCGGTGTCATGGTCTTTTTGCTGGTGGTAATGGGAATATAGGTTTATATTGAGGTGTGGTGGTGAAGGATTGGGAAGTGGTCTAGCTTCTAAGGAGTCCCTGTATTTTCAACTTCTCAAGCACTTTAGACAAAGGATTTCATAGGTTAGAAACATGCCTAATTCTGATGGCGGCAACTTCAGCGGAAATGGGTTTGGTTCCCGACGGTCCCCTCACGGTCCTCCTATTCAGGCTGTAAAACTTCATATTCTCAGCTTCTTCCTCCTCAATGTCCATGACAGTCTCCCTCAACTGTTGAAAATGGCCAATCATAGAGGTTATCCTCCTCAGTTTGCCATAAATTGAGGGCTTGGTGCCTTTGATGATCATCTTGATCTGGTCATTTTCCGAGGGCCGAGTCTGCATCTTCAGAAGCTGGCTTTTCCAGCGGTCTATATAATTCTTGAAGCTCTCCTTCGGCTTCTATTTGGTATTCTTCAAGTCGTAAAGCGATAAGTCGATCTCTAGGTCCGTGACATATTGATTCAGAAAGGACTATGCTAATGCCCTCCAATCATCTTTGACTTTCCTCTCAAGACCGTGATACCATACCACGGGTGCCCTCTCAAGTGACATCCCGAACATCTTCTGAACCTGACGCTTCGACAGACCCACTGAACTCATCACATAAATATACTGTCGTAGATGGACCCTCGAATCCCTGTTTCTACTAAACTTGGCTATGTCAGGCTTCTTGAACTAAGTCGGTAGCTGCTCCTCAAAAATCATCACCTCATAGTCTAGCAAATCTTCATGCATACCCCTCATCTTGCGGGTAACTGATTCTACCTGATTCCTGAGTTTTTCCAACTCTACCTGAGACCCAGCTATCCTTCCCGCGGCATACTCAGCCATGTCATCATCAAAAATATGGATCTTATTACTCAACCTGTTTGGAGGTTCCTCACGCCTCTCATTCTCAAAGCCTCCCTCAGTGTGGAGCACAAACATACTGGCCATAGCGGTGGTCAAAGCTTGCAACTGTTCGGTAACCTTAGTGAGACTAGTCTCCAGCTGATCCATACGAGATCCCTTGTTAACTAACTCGCTCATGTTGGCTAATGGTCTTATAACGAGTCTTTCTTCTTCCCTAACCCAACGGGTATCTATGGTGGCTTTTAAAACTTTTAGTCAGCATGTTTGCGTTTGATGCATGGAATATACAAGCCAATCAAAGTTCAAGTTGGCCCATTATCATTTTAAAGCATTCAACCATACTATTGCGATGTGCAAACTTGTCCCAGTTGAAAAGGCCCAACAGGTTTGCACTTTCGCGATAACATGGCTAAATAACTTCAAATGATACGGGGCCTAAACACAAAATGGCCTATCGATATTTTAAAAAGCTTTTGGCCCAATTGTCATAAGGCACGAACTCGTCCCAGTTTAAATAGCCCAACAAGCTCATTCCTCATGACAAAAAGTCCAACTGAATCCAAATGATGATGGTCCCAAAAACAAGCATAAAAGGTGGCTTTTATAGGTCATACAACTATGGTTCATATGCGGTTTATATGGGTATGACAAAGGCTCTCACCGATGAAGGGTTGCCCACAACTAGGTCTCCCCACTCAAGGGTTGGAGTGACCAAGTGAGCGCACTTTTTTTATAAGCTAAGGTGTATGCAAATGAGTGATGATATGTGAATAACTGTCAAATGGATTTCTTATTGACGATTCCCCAAAGGGAGGGTGGAGCGAACTCTTTTAAATACCCTTGCCTCTTAGGCTCTTATTGTCTTGGTGACAGAAAAAAACAATAGGTCCTCCAAATTAGTCCATCACGGTAAGCTTCGGGTGAATGATTAGCTAGGTGCCTTCACAGCTTTTCCTTTCAGCTATAGAAAGATAGTGAATGAAGGAAGACATCAAACTATTACCTATCTCTCACAATGCCTTTGGTTAAACCCTCATACCCAATCTACTTGCAAACAAAGTTAACTAAGGTGAAAATCATAAAAATTTTAACATTATTTTCGGGGCCGACTCTATCCCAGTGGAGTCGCCAGACTGTAGGACATAGAAATCAGCGACGCTGTTCTATGCTCGCGGCCCAGTTGGGAGTATGGAGTAGCCCTCGGGGGACTAAATCGGAGAATAAATGAGTCACCACCCAGTGTGAACTAGGAAATGATTTAAGGCCGCACTCACCCCTCGCAAGGGAATACCTCAAACCGTTAGGTTCGGAATGGTCCCTTACTTATGCCACTTGTAATGAACGGATTCTCGCAATAATTTAACAAAGTCTATGCAACATACATATGCAAGAATAACCTATATCTGAATTTGCATACAACCTATATCTAAGTTTCCATACCTATATCTAAGTTTGCATGCATAGGAGTAGAACCTATATCTAAGTTAGCATGCATTAAAGTAAGTCGACATAACGGCAAGCACACAATTTTAAGGACATATTAAATTGATAATGTGGAAACATAAATAAATAATAATTGTCTAAACATAAAAATTAAAGAGATACAATTAAGTTCCTAATGTGAAAGAAATAACTAAATCATGGATGGAAATAAACGTGCTATCTCTAATGAACCATGGATAAACACAAGACGAGATAAAATGAAATAAGTGCGTTTCTCAAGTGGTATGTGGAATTGTATCCTAAGTACAGACCGCAATACAGTCCATTTGAATTTGGCTAAAGAATTTACATCTGGGTTTCCATCCGATATACCACGAGAGATAGCACAAAATCATTCATCCAATAACAACAACATACATAAACCAACAAGATGCATGCGAAGAAATAATAATTAATAAATAAATAAAGATGGTCGAAAATAAATAAAAGGGTGCCCACAGGTCTTACCTTTTAAGTCACCTCTTGGAAGTACATTACACGGTTGTCGGAAGGGTTAATGCTCCTCAACTCCTCTGGTTCACTGGTTCAATGTTTTCCTTCATCACCTTGCTGTTGTTTTCTCGTCGTTGTTTTTGGTTACTGTTTGCGGTATTTGGGCAGTTTAGGGGGCTGTTCGGTGGTAAATAGAGGTGTTATAGGGGGTGCAGTTTTCGGTAATTAAGAGGTGATTCTTGGGGACTGTTTCAGTGATGTAGGGGCTATTTTGTATGTAGTTTACGGTCGATGCATGACTGTTTTGTGTGCAATTTTTATGGCTGTGCCAGAGAGTTTTGAGGTTGTTTTTTTACGGTGTTTTAGAGGCTGTTTGGGCTATAGGTTCACGCCAATGCAGTGGGATTTTAGGGATACAGTTTTTTCGATGAATGCAGGGCTATTTTAATGGTGTTTCAATGTGAAAGGAGGGCTATTTTATACGGATGTTTAGGAGAATTCGGGGCTATTTTTGGTGATGGAGGGGTTTTTTAGCGATGCAGTTTTGGTGGTGAGGGAGGACTAGTCTCATGTCTTGGGCGTGAATATCTAGGGTAGTTATGTTTTGGTTTTTGCTCATTTTTATAAGAAAGGGTTAGGGTTGTCCTTGTACGGGAATGAAAGAAATCATGCAATTATGGGGGATATTTTTTAATTAGTGTGCTACAAGGAAAAGATCCATTGAATTAGGAAGGTGAATTTTTTTAGTTTAGGAAAGGGATTTATGGGATTTGATTTGATTTACTTTAATTTGGGAAGGTGATTTTGTTGGATTTCAACATGTGTTTAATGTGTTTGAATATTTTTGGTGGGGATTTAGTGGGCTTAAGCTTGTGGAGCTTGGTGAGTGGCTTGGGCGTGTGGGCTTGGTTGTGTGGCTTGGTATGGGTTGCAGGGTTTTTAGGCCGAGGATAAATTTTAAAATAGAGGTCGAACGAGCGAACCTGGGGCTAAGCAAATGAATTGAGTCCAACAAGGTATTGATTTCTGAATTTTCCCTTCCAACGTCTGTTTCCCGCGAATTCCGTAACTTATCAGGTAGTGCCTCTATACGAGGCTCATCATCGGGACTTATGCAAAAATAAAGTGTCTACAGCTACCAACTATGCATTTTTATCTAAAAATTTTGTGCCTTTAGATATAGGGAAGATGGATCATATCAAGTCAGTTCATGAAATCATATGTCAAATTTGTAGTTCAAATGAACCTGTCACAAAAGTTTGCCCGTCCTTACCAGCCCTAAAAGATTGTCTCCATTACCAGGTCATTTTTATAAACACATTCAATAGACCAAATCCAAACCCATACTCACATACCTAAAATCATGGTTGGAGAAACCATCAAAACTTCAATTGGAGGAAGGATAACCAAGCATAACCTTCACACCAACCTCCTCATTTTCACCAGAATTTCTGAAATTCCCAGAATTATGCACCGTATATCCCACCATCTGAGAAAATCATTGAAGATAACTTGAGTGCATTCATGGAAAAACAAGAACCCATCAATAACCAAAATGCACAAATGATGAATGATTTGAAGGAAACTTTTGATAGAATCACATCTGCTTTGGCCATTAAAGAGAAAGGTAAGTTTCCTGCACATCATCAGTTAAATCCCAAGAGTCATCAAAACCATCACGAGGGTAGTTCTAGAAGTCAACACATAGACCAAGTCAAATCTGTTATTACTCTTCGTAGTGGTAAGACAATCCTTAGACCTATTCTTGAACCTTGTGAAACTTAGGAAAAATCAGAATCAGAGGGTAAGGAATGGGTTGATGAGCCATTACCTGTCGTTGATAATAACAATTTTTCTCATGCACTTCCACTTCCTCAGGCAATAATAACAAAGATATTGAACCATTCCCTAGAGATTTACGAAATATTCAAATAGGTAAAGGTCAATATCTCTTTGTTTGATGCCATTCAACAGATACCATCATATGTCAAATTTCTAAAAGATCTATGCACCGTTAAAAGAAAACAACAGGTAAGAAAGTAAGCTTTTCTAGCTGAACAGGTAAGTTCCATTCTCTCAACAAATAACTCGTTAAAATATAAATACCCTGGTTGTCCAACTATTTCTTGTATTATTGGAAATCAAAACATTGAACATGTTTTGCTTGATCTTAGAGTAGTGTAAATTTACTACCATTTTCGGTTTACAAACAACTTAATATCGGTGAGATGAAAACAACCTCAACTACCCTTTTACTTACTGATAGATCAGTTAAGGTACTGAAAGGAATTATGGAAGATGTGTTATTACAAATCGATAAATTCATATATCTAGTTTTAGAAACACAACTTGTGGCATGTAGTTTTAAGCAAATCCATGTAATACTTGGTCGGTCATTTTTAGCGATAGCTAACGGTTTAATAAATTACAGGAATGGAATCATGAATCTTTCTTTTGGCAATATGATATTGGAGTTAAATATTTTTAACATATGCAAACAGCCATATGATGAAGATAATGAAAACGAAAGTGCGGAATCAATTGAACCTATTGTGGATGAGCATATTCAAGGGAGTTTATCTGATCCTATGGAATTTTTTACTACCAATTATGTTGAGTCAAGTGCGTAAACAGATTCGGATATTACTATTGATTTTCTACTTGACTATATTCAGGTATTGGAAGACGATGGAAAGATTAAAATTTTGTAAGAACTGGGAAAATTGGAAGAAGAAAAACATGAAGAAACACCCAATTTGGAGTTAAAAACTTTTCCAGAATGACTGAAATATGCATTTCTAGAAGATAATCAAACTTACCCTGTGGTAATTTCTTGTTCTCTCACAAGCGATCAAGAAGGTAAACTTTTAAATGAGTTAAAAGAACATAAACTGGCAATTGGATGGACTTCAAAAGACATAAAAGGTATTAATCCATTAATCTGCACACACCGAATACATCTAGAAGATAATGCTAGGACATATCGCCAACCTCAAAGAAGATTAAACCCTCATATGAAAGAAGTAGTAAAAACAAAGGTCCTTAAACTTCTTGATGCATGCATTATCTATCCTATTTCTGATAGTAAGTGGGTAAGTCCTACACAGGTTGTAGCTAAAAAGTCTGGAATCACTATTGTAAAAATGATAAAGGGGAATTAATCCCAACTCGCATTTCATCTAGTTGGCATATGTGCATTGATTATAGAAAATTGAATGACGCAACGAGAAAATATCATTTCCCTTTGCCATTTCTTAACCAAATTTTAGAAAGAGTAGCTGGACTCCTTTATTATTATTTTCTTGATGGTTACTTGGGTTATTATCAGATTCTTATTACTTTAGAAGACCAGGAAAAGACCATATTCACATTCCCATTTGGAACATTTACATTTAGGAAAATGCCCTTTGGACTTTATAATGCACCTGCAACATTCCAACGATGCATGTTGAGCATATTTAGTGACATGGTTGAACACTGTTTAGATGTCTTTATGGATGATATAACTGTCTTTGGAAATTAATTTGATAATTGCTTGACTATTCTGGGAAATGTTTTGAAAAAATGTGAAGAAAAATGAGTTGTGTTAAATTGGGAAAAATGTCATTTCATGACCGATTCATGAATTTTTTTAGGACACGTTTTGTCGTCTAAAAGTATTGAGGTTGACAAAGGAAAAATAGAGGTCATTTCGAAATTACCATCATAAAAAATAGTGAGAGAAATTCATTCTTTTTAGGACATGTAAGATTTTATAGGAGGTTCATTAAAGACTTTAGTACCATATCCAGACCCTTATGTAACCTCCTATTAAAAGATGCAGCATTTGAATGGACAGAAGAATGTAAAAAATCATTCCAAAAAATTATCAGTCTTTTGACTTCTGCTCCAATTATGTAATTATTTGATTGGTCTTTTCCCTTTGATCTAATGTGTGATGCTAGTGATTATGCAGTTGGTGCAGTTCTAGGGCAGAGAAAATAAGGTAAGCCGCATGTGATTTATTACGCTAGTATAACATTAAACAGTGCAAAAATGAATTAGACTATCACATAAAAAGAACTACTTGCTGTAATATTTGCATTGGATAAATTTCAATCATATTTAATCAGTTCATCAACTGTTGTTTACTCTAATCATGCTGCTGTTAGATATTTGATATCTAAACATGATATTAGGGATATGCCCTATACCCAACTTGTGGATGGGATATATGTACATGTATTTGTAATATTTTAATTAATTAATAAAATGGCAATATTTATTATATATGTCTTATATAACTTATATGAATCATAAACACTGTAATAATGCCATTGGAGTAATAAGACGATGGCTTCCACGCCTTAAGAGAATCATTACTCTCAAATGTTCCTAGTCATAGTTTTGTGAATATTCTGGGCATTCACAAAGCGGAGACACTAGCATGATTATATGATCCGCCCTAAAGTGGGGTAGCTGATGTCATAGGCTATTGGCGGAGATCCGTCTACTTAGTGTATCACATGGATGCATGAGTTGCTCGTGTCCATCAAACTGATCGCCGAAAGTTTTCATATTGAGTGTTTATCCCATGTGTCTATGAGAACTTTCATGTATCAATTATATGAATAGTCCTTAGACTTGAATTCCTTACAATCATATGTGTGGATCAAATAACTTTGACATTCTCCTTCCCTGATTCAAAAGATCCGGTCATAAGGGTATGATCGGGTCATTTGTTGAAACACATGAAGTTTGTAATGATATAATATAGAATCGCCACTCTCTCAGATAATATTTTCTTATAAGAGTAGTATTCCAGTTCACGGGTTGATATGTGTGATCAGTGCAAAGGACTGTGGCCACAGCGGAAGAATCATGTGAGATTCTTGGGTTAGAATAATTCATGACACTGCCAACATCATACGTTTGACCATATAGGTAAACACTTTCCGTACCCCAGGTTAATATGTAGGGATATAGAAAGGCAATGGACCGTATAATATGTAAATCGCTCACATAATGGGTATATATATCTTTCCTTCTCAATTGAGGGCTTTGGCATGTTGCTAGATGTCAACCTTGGTCATTTAAATTCAACGACCATTTGATCGGAGGATAATTTATGTTCAATTAAATTATCACTATTCATTTCATGTTCAACTTGAGGAGAACCCAAATGGTCACACACAACAAAGTTGAAATCAATGGTTAACAGTGCACAGTACAAATATAACAGCATATATGATTGCTGTAGGAATTATTCATAAATGGTTCAATGTGTTTAATTATTGAACATATCATTTATGAGGTTCTATAGTGGCTTAGGGATTGGTGAATGACGATAGGGGCACTTTAGGAATTGGAATTAAAAAAAATTACAATTCATATGAATAGTAATGTGAATAGTAGCATGGAACCTTAAAAAAAATTTGAATTCCAATTCCGCCCAAACTCTTATTAGGGTTTTTTATAAACCTATATCGGATTCTTAATTAATTTTGTTGTCTTTGGAGCACTATATAAACCCAAAGAATTCTTCATAAATTTTTAAACCAAAACCTTTCATATCTTGGGTTTATATAAGTGAGCAACTCTAAAGTTTAAGAGTAAGCCACTGATTTTGAGTATCCTTAAGTCTAATTGACTAGAGGAACCTTGAGTTAAAAGTTTAAGTTTTGGCTTTCGTGTGTGCATTTTTGGAAGCCACACACTTGGGTGGCTCTTTGGAACGTAGAAGAGCTTGTGGAGTTCGAGAAAAGGTTGTAGATTAGAGGGAGGACTGAAGGAGTCTTTGGTTCAAGTAAGTTTTTTTCTTTCTTTATTTTAATTAGAGTTCTTATTATAGTTAGCATGTTAAGGTTTATGTTCTTTGAATGTTTTATGTGTTTTATGCTTAGAATAAATAGTAACATTCCTAGGCTTGTAGAATAATCAAAACAAATGGGTCTTGGGCAAAGGAAAAGTGGCATAATAATTTTAATTTTCTACTGCGCACTCGCGACCGTTTCCCTATAGTTGTATCAGCGTGCCGTTTTTATTTTGATTAGTTCTCTCTCATTTAAACTCAAAATTAGGTGTGTAAAAGCTCGTTGGAAAGCTAACACCCTGAACTTAATTTTAGGTACATGTTTTGCATTATTGGTTAAGAATTGAATTGTGAAATGGCATTTAAAATTCACGCGTCTGTAGAAAAATATGAATAGTAAATTTGTTTGAATAAAATAAAATTAAATATCATATTAAATATTAATCAAAGTTATTTAATGCCTAAAATAATTCCAACATATTAAAACTCATATGCTTGATGATTCTATGTATGATTAGAATTGGCTTGATTATTTTAGGGTGCAAGCATCTAAAGACTTTCTAAGAAATAGAGAGTGTATTGCGTATCCCTTACCTAAGTAATTATTCCGTGATGAACTTAGAGATTTATTACCTTTAAGGCTAATAAAAATAAATCACTTGTTTATAATAAAAGACATTATAAAAGATACAAGTGGGTTGGGACCAAGGGGTTAATAAAACTTTCCAAACTAAAGTTTATTTAACCAAAAGTATTATTAGAGTTAGATAATGATTTGGTGTCTTCCTTTACTCACCACCTTTTTATAGCCAAACTGAAAAGCTGTGAAGACATCTAGATAATAATTTACTCAAAGCTGTGAAGACATATTTAAAGTGTTGGACTAATTTGGAGGATCTGTTGTATATTCATGTCAACAAGGCAATAAGAGCCTAAGAGGTAAGGGTATTTAAGAGAGTTGCTCCACCCTCCCTCTGGGGAATTTTCAATGGAGGAATCCATTTGACAGTTATTTAATTAAAATTGCTAAAATCCTCAATAATAACTTAAGTCTAAAATTTGCATCCCATTGTAAAGTATAGACCCAAATGGCTTAAGCCGTATTGGCAAGACTAGGCTTTACTAGATTAACCAATGCCAATTTTTCCCTAAATCGTACTATTGACAATGGTTTGACTTTTCTGAATGATAAGACACAGTGACCCTTAGGTGTGGTCTGTTGGGAAAACTCTAAATTCCGAGGATCGAATCTAGTATAAAACATAAGTGTGAATGCATCGATGAAGTTGCGGAATACTTACATCGATCGATTGAGCGACGCGGTAGACAACAAAAACTTTTTCTGCCCTTTGAGAAGCTCAGGGCAGTCCACTTTTGTCCTCCTCCATTTTTGGCTTTGATCCTCCATTAAAGCTCCAAGCTTGTGATGAAACGATTCCATGCAGACATGTGGGTTTCCCTATCAACTTCGTATGTCTCTTTGAGTGCTAGCTCTATATGATTTTGCCACAAAATCACCTTGTTTCTCCTTCACTTGGTCTCTGCAGTGGTCTGCCAAACCATAAGAAAAACAGCCCATATTTGGGCGTGAGAGAGGCAAGAAGAAAAAGAAAGAGAGTTGTGGAGAGATAAGAAAAAGTGTTGTATATATCTTATTTAATTTTCCAAAAATAAATAAACATCTACCACTTTTTTTTTCAAAAAGTCAAAGGTACAAGCTTTAAAGCTTTTCCATCAACCACCATCAATCAATCAATCAATAAATAGTGACTTGTGTCAATCACTCAAAGTGAAAGACATCTATCACTTGATTGACGAGTGATGTGACACTAGATGTGACTAGCGATTTAACGCTTGATTTGACTTGCGTGCCGCACTCGAATTCAAAATACGAATGCGCTCGCAAATAATCTCAGGCTCAGGTTCGCTAATTCCAAATTAACGAATTTTTTATTGCGTCGTAATTAAATCTAATTTAATTAAATAATCATGCCTAGCATAATTACTATTTAAATCGCTAACGAATTAATTCTAAATTAATTCGTTCATCCGAATTAAAATCTAATTTTAATTTCGCGTTGAAATCCAATTTCGTATAATATATTGAATATATTATTTATCGGTTAATTCCAAAATAATCTCTCTCGTTAAATGATATTTTATCCTAGATAAAATATCTCCGTAATTAATCCCAGATTAATTTTCTCTCTCATATAATTAATCCCAGATTAATACAATGCGAGTCATACGTCATCGGTGAATCTTCGGGAAGCAACCCATGAGATCCCCGGATATGTTGACAGTAAATATGGTCGTCGGACTATCCGAACACGTACGTACCTAGTACTACATTTTACCGATTTACAAGACAAGGTTGGCTTCTAGCAAAGAGCCATGCCTACCCAATTCTTTAGAAATATCCTTACATGAATATAGTGATCTATATCAAGCGTAGTATACGTGATATTGTGCATGTCGATCCAGTATCGGATGTCAGGTGCTACGCCTGGGGCTGGAATTGTGTCTGCCCCATACGAAGCACATGTCGGATGTCTGGTAACTAGTCTCTATAATCGGATATACATGACCTAGTCATAATATCCCGATAGCTGCAGCTTATAAGAGTACTAGTACCGTATCCTACGTGACATCAACTCCACTATGACTGGAGTGATACTTCCGTATTGACATCACACTCAATACACTACGATTCTCAATATACCCATCAGAGGCATACACAGAACCTGTTAAAGCCCTGAATGGCCAAAACCAAAGTATATTGATTGTCGTAAGTATTAGCAGTGCAAGTCTCAAGTTAAGACCAAATACACCTACCCTGATTTCGAATTTCCATAGACACATAGTCATACTACCAAAGGAATTCCGAAAGGGTCTATCCAGAGTGAAGCTCTTTTTCGTGCCATCGGTAAAACACAACCTCCTATTACACTTGCATGATTATCCAATACCCAAATATATGAGAACTATGATATTGTGCCCTCACAACGCGCACAAGTGTAATACTAGTCTTTTACGCATTTATCGATCTCCAATCTCGATAATACTCTGACTAGGGATATTTAATGATTATTCCTTCATGGACTGATACTGTCTCATATCATCTCAATCCAGGAACTAATCATTAGGACCTACTATCATTTATACATCTAGGTGATCTAATCACAAATGATAAGAGACCAATCTCCTTTGTCACATAGTTAATTATACAACAACACTATGATATGTACAAATAGTGACGCTATGGGTCATAACTGTCTAACAAGGTCTTAAAACTTAGTGGCAAAGATTGGGTGTCCATAAGGGCTAGCATAAGCTATGGCATGTTTGATTGCCCAGCCAATGATCAAGGAATTGTGATTTATATCATAAATTGGTTGGGAACCTACCTAATTATCGTATTTTATAACGACCAGCCCTAGTCGGAGTTATGAAATGATGATAATGGGATCCTTGCCAACAAGAAATCCATCATATGATTTGCTTAAAATTTTAAAACAATTGAGTGAGGGCAACTTCATAATATGAAAAGCCAATGTTATTATGAAACATTAATGTAAACATATTCCTAATTTAAACATTTTCTCTTAACATGTAGGTTAAAATATTTCACAAACATTCAAATGGCAAAGAGAGTATCACTTTATTCCATCCTTGATGAGCATAAGCTTAAAAGGGACAACTACAATGACTGGTTTAGAAACCTTAAAATTGTCTTACGAGAAGAAAATATTTTCTATGTTTTTGAAAGACCATTTCCCCCTGAACCCGGAGAAGATGCTGACCAAGATACATTTGATGCTAAAAGAAACACGTCGATGATGATGAGCAAGCAGTTTGCATAATGCTTGGCTCTATGTTGGACGAACTTCAGAAAGCTCACAAAGATATGGATGCTCAAACCATCATCTTTCACTTGAAGGAGTTGTATGCAACTTCCGTTAATACCGTTGTTAGTGTTCCTAGAACATGCCAAAGATCTAATAAGCAAGAAAAGGTGTTCATAAATTCATTATAAGTTGCGGAATTACTTACATTGAATGGATTTGAGATTTTAAAATTTTTGAGAAGAAGATCTCCAAGATCCTTCCTTTGTTGATTCCAAGCTTTGAGTTAGTTTCTCTATCACCTTAAAGGACTCCTTGAAGTGCTAGCTTCTTTGAATTTGCAACAAAATCAAAGAGAGAGTGAGATGAAGCTCACGCCTATGGTAGAGAGAAAGTTAGGGTTTGTATTTTTTGTATATGTCTTGTGTAATGAGAGAAGGCCTTTTTGGTTTTGTTAAAAGGGTTTTACCCTTTTTCACCCAAAACCATGTAGTTGGAGTCTTGGTTTCACCAAAACCAAGTGGTTGGAAAGTAAGTGGTTTTGGCATAAATGCCAACCAATTTCCAACCACCACTTCACATGTGTGACATTTGTGAAGTGGGCCCCACCATTTTGAATTCAAAATTCAAAATATCTCTACAAACATTTACCGCTGCTCGGATCCGTTTAATCCGATTAAACAAACTTTCGTCGTTAAATAATTAAATCTAATTTAATTAAATAACGATGCCTCGCAAATATATTACGAACGTCGTTTACGAATTAATTCTAAATTAATTCGTTCGTTCGCATTAAAGTCCGACTTTAATTTTGTAATGAAATCCAATTCATATTAATAAATCTGATATATTAATTTTAGCCCATACAAATAAATTAAATAGAAAAATCAAATTTAACTATTAAATTTATTTTACCGATTAATTCCAAATTAATCGCATTTTCCCTCTTTCGAAGACATTTAATCCCAGATTAAATAATACCTCAATTAATCCTAGATTAATTTTCTCTCTCTTAATTAATCCCAGATTAATTCTAATTCGAGTCAACTGTCATTGGTGAATCTTTGGGAAGCGACCCAAGAGATCTCTAGATATGTTGGCAGTAAATCCGATTATCGGACCATCCGATAAAGTGAGTACCTCGTACCACGTACTTACTGATTTACAAGACATGGTTGGCTTCTAGCAAAGCACCGTGCCTACCCAATTCTCCAGAAATATTCTTACTGGAATATACAATCTATGTAAGGCGTAGAATACGTAGTATTGCGTATGTCGATCCAGTATCAGGTGTCACGTGCTAAGACTGAGGCTGGAATTGTGTCTGCCCCGTATGAAGCACATGTCGGATGTCTGGTAACTAGTCTCTATAATCAGATGAACATGACCTAGTTATATCATCCCGATGACTGAAGTACTTAAGAGTATTAGTTCCGAATCCTACGCGACATCATCTCCACTATGACTGAAGTGATACTTCCGTCTTGACATCACACCCAATACACTACGATTCTCAATATACCCAGCAGAGACGTACACAGATCGGTTAAAGCCCTGGACGACCAAAACCAAAGCATATTGATTGTCGCAAGTATTAGCGGTGCAAGTCTCAGGTTAAGAGCAAATACACCTACCCTGATGTCGGACTTCCATAGACACGTAGTCATACTACCAATGGAATTCCGAGGGGTCTATCCAGAGCGAAGCTGTTTTCTGTACCATCGATAAAACATAACCTCCTATTACACTTGCATGAGTATCCAATACCCAAATCTATGAGAACTATACTGTTACGCTTCCATAACATGCACAAGTGTAATACTAGTCTATTCCGCATTATCGATGTCCAGTCTCGATATTACTACGACTAGGGATATTTAATGATTAATCCTTCGTGGAATGATATTGTCTCATATCATCGCAATCCAGGAACTAATCATAGGGACCTCCTATCATTTATACATCTAGATGATCTAATCACAAATGATAAGAGAGAAATCTCATTTGTCACATAGTTAATTTATACAACAACACCATGATCTGTATAAATAGTGATGCTATGTGTCATATTTGTCCAAAAATCTCCCACTTGGCCTATAGCAAGTCACTCGAATGTTTTACACCCGAACTATGTACGGTTCGCTCAAACTGCTGAGGAAAGAATTTCATCAGTGGATTTGCGTGATTATCGTCTGATGTGATTTATTTGATCATCACATCGCCACGATGTATGATCCGAACGAATCAGATGAATAGTTGAAGTATATATATGGATCATTGATGTGACCATTAATTCGGTAACAGTATCTTACTTGGAAGATTTCTAGCTCAAAGTTCCGTTATTCAAACTGTATAGTACCGTTGTTTTTATCGGTTAGGAAACTTGCAGCAGTGATCCTAGTCACTTCAAGTTCTCCTTCTCCATAGTTTAAGACAGCATCCTTAGTTCTCTAAGATACTAACGGATGTTCGTAACATCAATCCAGTGACTATCACTTGGATTGTCCTGTTTGTGAATCTATATGTTCAAAGCGTATGAGACACCAGGTCACGTACATTTTCAATGTACGAGTTCTCGGAGAGTGTCAACAACCTTTAAATCAAACCTAGTAGATCTTTATTCCTAGAATAAAGGTTGTTTCTCCCAATATTTCTATGGAGAACCTTTTATGAAAGCCAAGCTTTCACCGATTGTAATATATGGGAATATCATTTCCAAGAAATGACATATCATCATTATTAAGACATTAAGTGTCAGTGCGCTCCCACTAACCCTCTTATATACACAAGAATTATATTGTTTTGAATTAAATCATATACCATTATGATTATATCAAAACATCTGTTCCAAGAACTAAATGCTTGCTTCAATCCCTCTATGGATCGAATAACCTGCAAACCGTTTGCTAGTTTTGGTACGATAAAACCGTCAGGATGTACACATCCTCCAAAAGGTTTTCTTTTCAGGAAAGCGATTTTCCCGTTTAGCTGCCATATTTCATAAATGAAACATGCAGCATCAGCAAGCATTATCCAAATGGATATACCATGGCAACAGGTAAAAGATTTCGTTGTAATTGACATAATGTTTATAACGACACCTTTTCACTAAAAGCCTAGCTTTGTATGTTGGTATGTTGTCATCCATGTATATCTTCCTTGAAGACTTATATAGTACCAATAGACATAATGTCTTACGGTATAACAACTAGTATACAAACATAGTTGGTATACATGGAATCCATTTCGGACATCATGGCACTTTGCCATAATAGGGAGTCGATACCTTGTATCACTTTCTCATATGTAGTCAGTTCGTATTCCTCAATAAGATTGACATCTTTATGAGGTGAGATCAGAAACCTATACCCCAGGTTGTTTTCTGACTCTCTCCGACCTACGCGGTTCTTGTGTATTCGAAGATTACTGGTATAGTTTCATCCTTGATGAACTATTTATGTTCCATTAAGGACTCGGTGCCTTGAACAATATTACTCTGATTTTCATCGAGTTTTACTATCCTCCCACTAACACTGCACATTAGTATTCCTCTTAGGAAAATCGCATGGTGAGCAACAATCACATTGTTCTCATGTGAGATGTATAACTACTATACTTTGGTTTCCTTAAGATAACCAATTACATTAGGCACTTATCCAATTTGGGTTCTAGTTTAGTATCATCCAAACGTATGCCTAGCATTCCTAAATCTTTAGGAGTGAGAAAATCTGATTTCTTTCCTGTTCATATCTAATATGATTTTTGTCTAACAGATTTTCATGTAACCTTATTCAAAATAAGTATTACACTGTTAATTCTTATCCTTTGAAGGAAATGGTAGTTCAGAGCGACTCAGGATTAACCTTATTATGTTCAACAAAATTTGGTTTCTCTGTTCGGACACACCGTCAAACTGACGTGTTCCTGGAGGAGTCCTCATTGAAAGAACACTATAATCTTTCAAATATTGAGAAACTTATTGCTTAAGTGATTTCCATCTCGGTCTTACCGTGACGGTTTTAATACTTTAGCCGATTTGTTTTTCTATTTCGTGTCGAAACTCTAAAAGTTTCTTATTCATATTTCATAAGAAACACATAATCATAATGCGATGCCACATCCGTAAAGGTCATGAAATATTCATATCCACATCTAGCCTAGCTAGACATGGGCCCATTTACGTCAATATGAACGATGGCTAACAGATCGATGGCACTTACACTTTTACCAAGTAAAAGGTATTTTAGGTACTTTACCTAATAAACTAGATTCATAGACATCATATGAATAGAATCAAATTTGTCCTAGTACCCACTCTTCGAAAGTGTGGATATATGAGTCTTGTTTAATGTGTCCAAGACAACACTGCCACAATTAAGTCTTATCTGATCAAATCAGTTTGAGCTATTTGTTTGTCATATTATATGTTTGAGATTTATTTATATTCAAAATATAAATTTTGTTATTCACATCTAATATGTTTATCTCAATATCATCTTTATTTAATAAAATACTTTAGTGTTCTAGAATATAAAGGTATACTCGCAACGAGTTATACTCGATATAGAGATAATGTTTATAGTCAAACCAGTTACATTATAACAGTTTCCTAATTTAAGTACACACCCGAAGGGTAGTTCTTAAACTTAGGTATCTACGGTAAAACAGCGACTTTCGTCCTATTTTCGATTCGCAGATTAATCTCAATTGAAGTCGGTATCCTGCTCATAGCAGATTCTGCACATCAATGCATATTTATGTATCACACTTAGTATTTAAAATCCAATTTTAATACTAGTAGTGAACATATTTATGACAAACATATTTGAAGTCAGAGCCTTGCTCGTCTTCAATTCCTTCATGTCTGCTTTTTTGTCCATACGGCAGTCACGCTTCAGTGATCCCATTTGCCACAGTTTAAGCAGACATCTTGGGATACGTCTTTTGTCTTCCTAGAAGACAGTAATGATTTTGCCTTTGCCTTTTCTATATCCCACAAGCCTTTGGCCAAGCCTTGGGTTTCTAGAATATCGAAGTAAGGTGCGCCTACGCTACTTGCCTTATTGTAAACTTTGGCTTTATCTCCTTGAGAATAGCCATTAACTCTCCAAGAGCTATTAATTGCAATTTAATACTTCTAAGATCAAAGAATAGATCTATGAAGATACTTCAATTTCTTCATCATACTTTAAGGATCTAATCCTTAGTTCTGATTAGGAAATTAAGGAGTCATTTTGACAAGTATGATGGATTAAGCACTAAAGTTATCATCACATGAATCTTGCAAAGATCATGCTCTACTATTTGCTTAACTCTGGGCTTAGGCCTAATATGTTATTTTATCAAATAAAGTAACTTATTAGTTTCCAGGACCATCCTGAAATTTTATTCCCAATTTGAAAAATTAAAGTCGTTTAAACATATTTTCACCCAGGATTATGTTTTAAACACTAATCTTTCAGTTATCTTGATTCCAATAGTCTAACTATCCAATCAACGATTTTGGGTACAATCTAATGTAATGATTACTATATTCTAACTATATAACTAATTACAATTTTATTGGTTCAAATCAAATATATATTGATTACTATAATCTAATTATATAATCAACTATAAATGATCGATAAAATTCAAATATATTGATTACTATAATCCAATTATATAATCAACTATAAATGAAGGGTAAAATTCAAATATATTGATTACTATAATCCAATTATATAATCAAATATAAATGAAGTAGTTTGAATACAGTCCAACTGTTTAATTAAAACAACAATTGAATATTAGTCCAACTAATATATTTATTAATAAATAATGACGAAAATTGAAATGAGCGCGTATTGGAAAGTATCTAAACGAAATTTGCAAATTTAATACTTGCCTCCCACTATTTTTCGGCGAGCCTCTAACCCTTTGTGGAGTACTCGGGAAACCCAGTTTCCTAGCGGGCTAGGATCCCGTTAAATAACACACAACCTTTACTTTGGCCAACAAATTGTATGATATTTAACTAGGTAGATTTCTAAGATCAACTGGATCTCATCCAATTCCTAGATCCAGTAGGTGGACATCCAAGTCCGGAACATATATCCTATATATGCCAATATATCCAATATATTGTCCGAACCTTTTTCCTCTGAATCAACTAAGCCTTGGCTTTGGCACAACAAGCTTAATGATTCAAGTTAAGCGGGACCCATTGACATGGAAAACTTCGTAATCAATGTCGATGGATAAGAAGTGATCTTGACTTTGGCCAACGAATCACAACTTGGACAAGACACCGATGTGGAACAAAATTCTCATGATTCAAAAACATCCACAATTGACAAAGGTCTTGACTTTGGCCAACAAACCAATGCCAACTTTGGATCTTGAGTAAGAATCACTCAACGGAAGGAAAAATGCTTAAAATGTTTTGAGGGTTTTTCACGTAAATTGGCAACCAATTTATTATCTTTGATTAGGTCTCATCATACACCCTTAAGCATGCATTCTAAAAGCATAATAAGGCGAGATAAATAAATTAATAATGATATGCGGATGGATATGTTGCAAATTGTTCCTTGAACAAATCACTCTCTTTCCTCTCCCCGGCTAGAACTATTCTAACTTCTACCCAATTACATAACACTTCTAAAGAAACCTCATTTACATTGAGGGGAATAGGTGAGAAGAGAAATACAATGAGAAATGAGATAAAAGGCTGGACATGCTGGCCCAATTTAATAAATTCTAAATTTATTACAATTTCCAAAATTGCCCTCACCCTTCTAATATCCATCTGATATAGATTATTCATGCAATACATTCATGTATTCATACAAATCATGTTATTCAATCAATCTTATCCAATTAATTAATCTTTGAATTAATGACCATCCAATGTTCAAACAACTATTTGATTTGCATGAGTCAAACTCGTTTAAGAATAAATACTCAAAGTAAGTATTCTTGAATTATATTGAACTACAACTTTAAATCAAATTTATTTGTATTCAATACTAATTCCAAATTAAATATTTACACTTACTTATAAGCCTTAAAGACTTGGATTCCAAATCCAATCTTAATGGGTCTCAAAGGCCCAATAACATCCAATGTCAATTGAATTAAAGTCCAATGGGCTTTTAATTAATTCTTAAGGCATTGGCTTTGGCCATAATGGATCAAACCCAAAATGCCAAGGCCCAATAGGAATCACTCTATTGCCAACAAATCAATTTAGGCCCATTAGACCCAATTATATTCTTTAAAGGGCCAAGTAATGTATTTGGACTTTATGGAATTGGTTTTGGGCCCAATTGGATCCAATCCAAAAGTCCAAAACCAAACTTGGTCAAACCAATCCCATTAATCCCAAATACACACTTTTAGCCCAATTGATAATTAAAGACTTATTAACATAATTATAATATTCCAAATATCACAATTATTTTAATTAAAGTGTATTAGCCATGATTAATTAATTAAACTCAATATTTCCAAAATACCAATTAACTTAATTAATCATGCTTAATCCATCAATTTATGCTCACACAAATTGAAGCCAAAACACATCATTTCATGCTCAACATGCTCTTGAATTTAACATAAACATTATTGACTTTGATTCCAATCTAATCAAACCAACAATCAACATTTAAACTTGCATTTAAACACATTCAATGATGTTACCAAAAAAAATAAAACTGCAGTCCACTGCAGTGAAGATTCGGCCAAGGTAAGGGAAATTAAAAAATTTGATCCAATCAATTTTTCTCAAATCTAATCACGCAAAACTCTAAGTTAACATAATCTAAGCATGCTCAAAGAATCAATTTGAAGAAATCATATTCAAAACACAAAAGCCCCAAATTTTAGTCTCATGAACCCTAAAATTTTCATGCTTAAAATTGGCTCTTGATACCATTGTTAGTGTTCCTAGAACATGCCAAGGATCTAATAAGCAAGAAACGGTGTTCATAAATTCATTAAAAATTTTCATTTTTGGGAAGAAGATCTTCAAGATCCTTTCTTTGTTGATTCCAAGCTTTGAGTTAGTTTCCCTATCACCTTAGAAGACTACTTGAAGTGCTAGCTTCTTTGAATTTACAACAAAATCAAAGAGAGAGGGAGATTAAGCTCACGCCTATGGTAGAGAGAAAGCTAGGGTTTTTATTTTGTGTATATGTCTTGTGTAATGAGAGAAGGCCTTTTTGGTTTTGTTAAAAGGGTTTTACCATTTTCACCCAAAATCATGTAGTTGGAGTCTTGGTTTCACCTAAACCAAGTGGTTGGAAAGTAAGTGGTTTTGGCATAAATGCCAACCACTTTCCAACCACCACTTCACATGTGTGACATTTGTGAAGTGGGCCCTACCATTTTGAATTCAAAATTCAAAATATCTCTACGAACATTTGTCGCGGCTCGGATCCGTTTAATCCGATTAAACGAACTTTCGTTGCTAAATAATTAAATCTAATTTAATTAAATAATGATGCCTCACAAATATATTACGAACGTCGTTTACTAATTAATTCTAAATCAATTCGTTCTTTCGTATTAAAGTCTGACTTTAATTTCGTAATGAAATCCAATTCATATTAATATATCCGATATATTAATTTTAGCACATACAAATAAATTAAATAGAAAAATCAAATTTAAATATTATATTTATTTTACCGATTAATTCCAAAATAATCGCATTCTCTCTCTTTCGAACACATTTAATCCCAGATTAAATAATACCTCAATTAATCCTAGATTAATTTTCTCCTCTTAATTAATCCCATATTAATTCTAATTTGAGTCAACTGTCATTGGTGAATCTTTGGGAAGCGACCCAAGAGGTCTCTTGATATGTTGGTAGTAAATCCGGTTATCGGACCATCCGATAAAGTGAGTACCTCGTACCACGTACTTACCGATTTACAAGACATGGTTGGCTTCTAACAAAGCACCGTGCCTACCCAATTCTCCAGAAATATTCTTACTGGAATATACAATCTATGTCAGGCATAGAATACGTAGTATTGCGTATGTCGATCCAGTATCAGGTGTCACGTGCTAGGCTTGGGGCTGGAATTGTGTCTGCCCCGTACGAAGCACATGTCGGATGTCTGGTAACTAGTCTCTATAATCGGATGAACATGACCTAGTTATATCTTCTCGATGACTGCAGTACTTAAGAGTACTAGTTCCGTATCCTATGTGACATCATCTCCACTATGACTGGATTGATACTTCCGTCTTGACATCACACCCAATACAATACGGTTCTCAATATACCAAGCAGAGGCGTATACAGAACCGGTTAAAGCCATGGACGACCAAAACCAAAGCATATTGATTGTCACAAGTATTAGTGGTGCAAGTCTCGGGTTAAGACCAAATACACCTACCCTGATGTCGGACTTCCACAGACACGTAGTCATACTACCAATGGAATTCCGAGGGGTCTATCCAGAGCGAAGCTATTTTCCATACCATTGGTAAAACACAACCTCCTATTACACTTGCATAAGTATCCAATACCCAAATATATTATAACTATGCTATTACGCTTCCATAACATGCACAAGTGTAATACTAGTCTATTCCGCATTATCGATGTCCAGTCTCGATAATACTACGGCTAGGGATATTTAATGATTAATTCTTCGTGTAGTGATAATGTCTCATATCTTTTCAATCCAAGAACTAATCATAGGGACCTCATATCATTTATACATCTAGGTGATCTAACCACAAATGATAAGAGAGCAATCTCATTTGTCACATAGTTAATTTGTACAACAACACCATGATCTGTACAAATAGTGACGATATGGGTCATAATTGTCCAACAACCGTGAGATTCCAAGTGTCATGTGTCTTATTCCAAACAAGGTATTAGGAAGGATCTGTTAGTGACTTTGAAAAATTGGCCAACCTTGGGTTCATAAGATAGGTCACAATCTAATTCTTCAATCCTTACCAAAAGCATTCTCTAAATTTATTATGCAGTTGCATCTGTCTGATAATGAAGCTACTTTAGCAGAATTGTAAAATCTGATAAAGCAACCAGAGAATGACTTGAAATCGGAGCTTAAAACCTCCGTCATGCTTACCGATACGGACCTGAAGCGATAAGGCCGAAAGAAAAATAAGGCCAAGGCCAAGGCTCCCGATCACTTGAGGCTCAATGGTAAGATGGAGAAGAAAAATGGAAATGGGAAATATTTCTTTTTTGGAAAAAAAAGGGTCATTGGAAGAAAGGCTACAGATCCTTGAACGCCAAGGAAGCTAGGAAGCCCAAGAGGCGAAGAAGCCCAATGCTTCAGGTATGTTGTATATGATTGCACTATATTCTCAAAACGCTGAACCTTCTACTTGGTATTTGACCCCGGTTGTGGGACTCACTTGTGTAACAATGTGCATGGCCTAAGAACAGTAGGAGACTCCGTCTTGTGGAGGTTGACTTACGAATTGTTAGAACGTTATGACCCATAACGTCACTGCTTGTAAAAGATATTGTTTTTTTGTACAAAATTAACTATGTAGTAATGAAATTGCCTTTTACCATTTTGTAATTTATTTACTTTGATATATAAATAGTAGAAGTCCTTATGATTAGTTCCGGATTGAGATGATATGAGACAGTATCAATCCATAAAGGTTTAATCATTAAACATCCCTAGTCGTAGTATTATCGAGACTGGACATCGATAATGTGGAATAGACTAGTATTGCACTTGTGCGTGTTGTGAGGGCATAACGGCATAGTTCTCATATATTTAAGTATTGAATACTTATGCAAGTGAGATATGAGGTCTTATTTTACTAATGGTATGGAAAATAGCTTCGCTCTAGATAGACCTCGCGGAATCCCATTGGTAGTGTGTCTATGTGTCTATGGGAGTCCGCTTCAGGGTAGGTGTTTTTGGTCTTAACCTGAGACTTGCATCGCTAGTACTTGCGACAATCCATACACTTTGGTTTTGGTCGTCCAGGACTATAAAAGGTTTTATGTACGCCTCTTCTAGGTTTGTTGAGAATCGTAGTGTATTGGGTGTGATTTTAAGATGGAAGTATCACATCAAACATATGGAGATGATGATCACACAGGGATTCAGAACTGGCTCTCTATTGTGTTGCAACCATCGGGATAATATGACAAGGTCAGGATTATCTAATTCAAATAGACTAGTTGCTTGATATCTGATATGTGCTTCGTACGAGGTAGACACTATTCCAACCCTAGGCCTTGCACGTGAACATCCGATACTGGATCGCAATACATAATACTACGGTATGCTACGCCCGATATAGATCGTATATTCCTTTAAGAATATTTTTGGAGAATTGGGTAGGCATGGCGATTTGCTAGAAGCCAACCATGTCTAGTAAATCAGTAAAAACATAGTAATAGGTACGTACGTGTTTGGATAGTCCGACGACCGAATTTACTGCCAACATATCCATGGAT
>SKCR01033337.1:0-84096 GCA_019454045.1 Zanthoxylum bungeanum | reverse complement strand
AAGATGTATGTTTATAGTGCGGGAAGCGGGGTCACTGGAAGCGTGACTGCCGCGAGTACAAGGCACACATGAAGGAAATTAAACGGGCAAGGCACCGGCTTCAGGTATGTTTGTTATAGAAATAAACATGTCTACTACTAGTTTTAAAAATTGGATTTTTGATTCTGGTTGTGGTACTCATATATGTACTGATGTGCAGGATCTGCAGATTAGCAGGAGACTGGCCTCAGTAGAGATTAACCTCCGCGTTGGAAATGGGACACGAGTCGCCGTTTTGGCCGTTGGCACTTTGTTTGGAACTGCCCTCGGGGCATGTACTTAAACTTACAGACTGTTATTATGTACCTAGTTTGACTAGGAATATTATTTCTGAATCTAGTTAGCCCAATGTGGGTATACTTTTGTATTTAGAAACACTGGGTGTTTTATGTATAAAAATGATATGGAGATTTGCCACTGCTGATGTAAATAATGGTCTTTATATTTTGAATATAAATCAATCTCAAACATATAATGTAACAAACAAAAGGCTTAAATTAAGTAACAAAAATGAAGCTTTTATGTGGCATTATCGTCTGGGACATATTAACAAGACTCGCATATCCATACTTTTGAAGAGTGGTACTGGTACTTGGACGTATTTGATCCAAATTCATATGACGTCTGCGAATCTTGTTTATTAGGCAAAATGCCTAAATCACCTTTTAGCGGTAAAAGTGTATGTGCCACCGAACTGTTAGCCCTCATTCATAGTGACGTATGTGAGCCCATGTCTAGCCAGGCTAGAGGTGGATATGAATACTTCGTAACCTTTACGGATGATGCATCATGTTATGGTTATGTGTATCTTATGAGACACAAGTCGGAAACCTTTGAGAAATTCAAAGAGTTTCGACACGAAGTAGAAAAAACAGACCGGCAAAAGTATTAAGACATTACGGTCGGACCGTGGTGGCGAATTCTTAAGCAATGAGTTTCTTGATTACTTGAAAGAATATGGTATTCTTTCACAGTGGAATCCTCCCGGAACACCGCAATTAAACGGTGTGTCCGAACGGAGAAACCGAACTTTGTTGGACATGGTAAAGTCTATGATGAGTCGCACAGAGCTACCTATTTCCTTTTGGGGATATGCATTGAACAGTTGCAATACTTATTTTGAATAAGGTTCCGTTAAAGTCTGTTCAACAGACTCCGTATGAAATATAGACATGAAAGAAACCAGGTTTCTCATTCCTGAAGATTTGGGGATGCTGGGCATACGTCAAACGTTTGGAAGGTACCAAACTAGACCCAAATCGGATATAATGCCTATTTGTAGGATATCATAGGGAAACCAAATGATATTACTTCTATCACCCACAAGAGAACAAAGTATTTGTTTCTCTACATGCGGTTTTCCTTGAGAATGAATTCCTAAATGCAGTGGTTAGTGAGAGGAAAGTAGAACTCGATGAAAATCGAAGTGATACTGTTCCTGGCACAGAATCCTTAACGGAACATGAACAGTTCATCAGGCATGAAACTGTACCACAATCGTCGAATACACAAGAACCTCGTAGGTCAGAGAGAGTCAGAAAATAACCTGAGAGGTATGGGTTTCTAATCTCACCTTAAGTAGATATCAATCTTATTGAGGAAGACGAACCGGTACATATGAGGAAGCGATACAAGGTATCGACTCCGCTTTATGGCAAGAAGCCATGAAGTCCGAAATGGATTCCATGTCACCAACAAAGTTTGGACACTGGTTGATGCACCAGAAGGCGTAAAGCCTATTGGTTGCAAATGGGTCTACAAGAGGAAAGACCGACCTGGATGGCAACATACAAAACGTACAAAGCTAAGCTTGTAGCGAAAGGGTATCGTCAACGACATGGTGTCGATTACGATGAAACTTTTCACCTTTAACCTGTTGCCATGACTAAATCCATTCGGATTATGATTGCTATTGCTGCATATTTCGATTACGAGATATGGCAGATGACGTCAAATCACTTTCCTTAACGGAAACCTTTGTGGAGGATGTTTATATGTAATAGCCTGGAGGTTTGTCGTACCTAGACTTGCAAACAATGTTTGTAAGTTAAATCGATCCATTTATAGATTGAAGCAAGCATCGCGTTCTTGGAACCAACGTTTTTGATGAGATCATAAAAGAATATGATTTCGTTCAAAGATCGAGGATGATCTTGTGTATATAAGGTTAGTGGGAGCGCACTGTGATAATCCTTTACGTTGAGATGTATTGCTTATTGGTGAATGACATTGCCCATGTTAACATCGGACGGTGAAAGCTTGGCTTTCATTAAAATTCTTCATGATAAAGATCTGGGGAAGCAGCCTTTATTCCAGGAATAAATATCTACCGGGATAGATCTAGAAAGCTACTTGGACTCTCCCAGAGCACGTACATTGACAAAGTGTTGAAGAGATTCAACATGGATCGGTCCAAGAGGGGACTGTTGCCAGTGTCACATGACTCACTCTATCTAAGGACATGTGTCCTAAAACTAGAGATGAGAGAGACAACATGAGTCGGATCTCGTTCGCCTCGGCAGTCGGATCGATCATGTATGCCATGATATGTCGCGACATGATGTCTCGTTGCTTGAGCATGTGTAGTCGCTATCAGGTCGATCCAGGTGAGGTCACTGGATGGCGGTTAAGAATATCCCTTAAGTATCTTAGACGAACTAAGATGCTTTCTTAATCTATGAAGATGAGAACGTGAGGTAAATGGGTATACAGATGCAAGTTTCCAAACCGATAAAGACGACTACAAGTCACATCCGGTACATATTTTGTTTGAACAACAGAGCAGTACCTGGAAATATTCCAAGCAACAAGAACTGTTGCCGATTCAACAACAGAAGCGGAGTACATTGCTACAGCTGAAGAAGCAAAAAAAGGCAGTTTGGATCAGCAAATTCCTAATTGGATTAGGAGTAGTTCCGTTAGCAGCTGAGCCTGTTCCATTGTATTGTGACAATAACGGGGCTATAGCGCAGGCTAAGGAACCGCAGTCTCATCAACGATCTAAGCATGTTCTTTGACGTTACCATCTGATTCGTGAGATCATACATCGTGGCGATGTGAAGATCGAGAAGGTCGCATCAGAGGACAACATTGCAGATCCGCTGACGAAATCTATTCCTCAGCAAAAGTTTGAGCGACATGTACATAGTTCAGGTGTTAGATGCTTGAGTGAATGGCTATAGGCCAAGTGGGAGATTGTTGGATAATTATGACCCACAGCGTCACTATTTGTAAAAGACATTGTGGTTTTCGTAAAAATTAACTATGTGACAATGGAAATTGCATTTTATCATTTTGTAATTTGATTACTTAAATATATAAATGATAAAAGTCCTTATGATTAGTTTCGGATTATTAGATATGAGACAATATCAATCCATAAAGGTTTAATCATTAAATATCCCTAGTCGTAGTATTATCGCGACTGGACATTGATAATGCGGAATAGACTAGTATTGCACTTGTGCGTGTTATGGAAGCGTAACATCATAGTTCTCATATATTTAAGTATTGGATACTTATGCAAGTGTGATAGGAGGTTGTGTTTACCTATGGTACAGAAACAGCTTCGCTCCGGATAGACCCCGCGGAATCCCATTGGTAGTATGACTATGTGTCTATGGGAATCCGCATCAGGTAGGTGTATTTGGTGTTAACTTGAGACTTACATCGCTAGTACTTGCGACAATCAATACGCTTTGGTTTTGGTCGTCCAAGAATTTAACAGGTTATGTGTACGCCTCTTCTGGGTTTATTGAGAATCGTAGTGTATGGGTGTGATGTCAAGATGAAAGTATCACTTCAGTCATATGGAGATGATGATCACGCAGGGATACAGAACTGGTACTCTAATGGGTTGCAACCATCGGGATAATATGACAAGGTAATGATTATCCGATTAAAGAGACTAGTTGCTTGTGATCCGATATATGCTTCGTACGGGGCAAACACTATTCCAGCCCCATGCCTTGCATGTGACATCCGATACTAGATCGTAATACGCAACTACGTATACTACGCCTGACATAGATTATATATTTAAGAAATTCTAGAGAATTGGATAGGCACGGTGCTTTGCTAGAAGCCAACCATGTCTCGTAAATCGGTAAAAAATATGGTACGAGGTACGCACATGTTCAGATAGTCTGACGACCGAATTTACTGCCAACATATCCAGGGATCTCATGGGTCGCTTCCCGAAGATTCACTGATGACGTATGATTCGAAATAATTAATCTAGGATTAATTGCGGAGAGATTTTATCTGGGATAAAATACTATTAGAAGAGAGAGAACGATTAATTTGGAATTAATCATAAAATAATATATTCGATATATTAAATGAAATTAGATTTCATAACGGAATTAAAATTGGATTTTAATTCGGGCGAACGAATTAATTTAGAATTAATTCGCGAGCGACATGAATAGTAATTTTACTAGGTATAATTATTTAATTAAATTTGATTTAATTACGTCGCAACGGAAAAATCGTTAATTTGGAATTAACGAACCCGAGCCCGGGATGTGTTCACGGGCCCACTCAGATTTTGAATTAAGTGGGGCCCACATGTCACATCACAAGTCACATCACTTGTCACTTTATTGTGATGGAAGTTAGTGAAGACTTATAAATTACTCAAGGTGATGACTTGATTGACATATACAAAATATTGGATATTTGGTATATCATAGATTTTCTTTTGAAAATTGAATCACAACAACTTCATCACTCTTTCTCTCCCTCACGACATTGCTCCATTTTTCTCTCTAAAATTTGGCTTAGCCGAATTCAAGAAGAAGAAGAAGAAAAATTGTGGCAATTTTTCTAAGTGCTAGCACACCAAATGAATCATATAAGGTGATAGGGAAACCAATCCCAAGAGCTTGGAATCAAGATCAAAGCTTGGAGCTTGGATTCAACATTCAAAGAGGAGCTTGGAGGAACTTCTTAAGGCAAAATTTTGTTTGCAACGCATCCTATATCCGATCAAAGTGAGTTTATTTCCGTTATTCTCCTTTATGTATTCACATGTTTTATGCTTGGATTGATCTTGGGAACACCTTAGTAACACAACAAACACCCCAGTTGCATTAGCATCAACATTGACAAGATTATTGGCCATGGTCCTAATGAGAAGATGAGTAACAGTTGGTAAAATCCATGTAACTAAAATCAAGATCTGAAACAGCCATCCAAATAAAGCAACCCAAAAGAAGTAAATTGTAGTAAAACCCCTGCAACTTACTGTTGGGTTTCTATTAAGTCCCAAGGACCAATTCAAGCAAGAAATCATATATGTGAATACTCGTAAAAGCATGGCGGAATCATACTTATAACGATCGGATTTTGTGATGCGAGGAACAATAAAAAACTTCAAGCTTTAACCTCCTTGAACTCTCGGCAATCACCAATCTTTGTGCTCCATTGAGAATTCGGTCACCACCATGGAAGGATCTCCAAGCTCCAAGCTTTGTGTTATGAATCCATGCTCATGAGTTAGTTCCCTATCACCGTAGGATGACCCTTTATGTGCTAGCATAGGAAAAATTGCCACAAATTTTCCTTTATACTTCTTGTAATTCTCGGCCTTGCCAAGAAAAATGGGAGAGAGGATTTCTTGGCCCTTGGCCGAATATGATGAAGAAAGAGAGAGGAGAGTGTTGGGTTATTTGGTTTCCAAAACCTAAAAATGAACTTCTCCAAAAAATATTACCAAATTTTGGTATTAGGCTTTCAAAAGGTCAAACCAAAATTTGGAGCCAAAATGGCAATAAATGCCTTCCAACTACTCACATCACTCATGAATAGTGACTGGTTGTCAATCGATCAAAAGGACAAGACATCCATCACATGAATGACGAGTGATGTGACGCGTGATGTGACTTGTGGGCCCCACTCGATTCCAAATGCGAGTGCGCCCGCAAACACTCCCTGTCTAGGGTTCGCTAATTCCGAATTAACGAATTTTCCGTTTCGACGTAATTAAATCTAATTTAACTAAATTATTATGCCTAGCAAAATTACTATTCACGTCGCTAACGAATTAATTCTAAATTAACTCGTTCGCCCGAATTAAAATCTAATTTCAATTCCGCGTCGAAATCCAATTTCATATAATATATCGAATATATTATTTTATCAATTTTCCAAATTAATCGTCCTCTCTCTTTAATTAATATTTTATGCCAGATAAAATATCTCCGTAATTAATCCCATATTAATTTTCTCTCTCTTATAATTAATCCCAGATTGATAAAGTGCGAGTCATACGTCATCGGTGAATCTTCGGGAAGCGACCCATGAGATCCCCGGATATGTTGGCAGTAAATCCGGTCGTCGGACTATCCGAACACGTAAGTACCTAGTACTACGTTTATACCGATTTACAAGACATGGTTGGCTTCTAGCAAAGCACCGTGCCTACCCAATTCTCCAGAAATATTCTTACTGGAATATGTGATCTATATCAGGCGTAGTATACGTAGTATTGGGTATTTCTATCCAGCATCAGATGTCACGTGTAAGGCCTGAGGCTGGAATTGTGTCTGCCCCGTACGAAGCACATATCAGATCTCTGGTAACTAGTCTCTATAATCGGAATCGGATACATGACCTAGTCACATTATCCCGATGACTGCAGTACATAAGCGCACCAGTTCCGTATCCTACGTGATCATCATCTCCAATATGACTGGAGTGATACTTCCGTCTTGACATCACACCCAATACACTACGATTCTCAATATACCCAGAAGAGGCGTACACAGAACCTGTTAAAGCCCTGGACGACCAAAACTAAAGTATATTGATTGTCGCAAGTATTAGCGGTGTAAGTCTCAGGGTAAGACCAAATACACCTACCCTGTTTCGGACTTCCATAGACACATAGTCATACTACCAATGAAATTCCAAGGGGTCTATCCAGAGCGAAGCTGTTTCCCGTACCATCGGTAAACACAACCTCCTATTACACTTGCATTAGTATCCTATACCCAAATATATGAGAACTATGTCGTTATGCTCCCACAACGCGCACAAGTGTAATACTAGTCTTTTACGCATTATCGATGTCCAATCTCGATAATACTCTGACTAGGGATATTTAATGATTAAACCTTCGTGGATTGATATTGTCTCATATCATCTCAATCCGGAACTAATCATATGGACCTTTCATCATTTATACATCTTGGTAATCTAATTACAAATGATGAAAGAGCAATTTCCTTTGTCACATAGTTAATTTGTACAACAACACCATGATCTGTACAAATAGTGATTCTATGGGCCATAACTGTCCAACAATCTCCCACTGGCCTATAGCCAATCACTCTAGTGTCCTTCACCCGAACTATGTAAGGTTCGCTCAAACTTCTGCTGAGGAAAAGCTTTCGTCAGCGGATTTGCATAATTATCATACGATGCGATTTATTCGATCATCACATCGCCACGATGTATGATTCGAACGAATCAGATGAATATTTGAAGTATATATCTGGATCGTTGATGAGACCATTAATTCTTTATCCTGCACTGTAGCCTAGCTCAGCTGCTAACAGAACTACTCCTAATCTGATTAGGATTATTATCAATCCAGAAGGCTTCTATTGCTGCCTCAGCTGCAGCAATATTCCACTTTTGTTGTTTATTCGGTAACAGTATCTTGCTAAGAAGATTTCCAGCTCACTATTCCGTTATTCAAACTGTATAGTACCGTTGTTACGACTTATAGTCGTTATTATCGGTTAGGAAACTTGCAACGGTGAACCCAGTCACTTCAAGTTCTCCTTCTCCATAGTATAAGACAGCATCCTTAGATCCTCTAAGATACTTAGGGATGTTCTTAACATCAATCCAGTGACTATCACTTGGATTGGCCTGATTGTGACTCAATATGCTCAAAGCATATGAGACACCAGGTCGCGTACATTTATTTCAATGTACGATTTCTCGGAGAGTATTAACAACTTTAAATCTATCCCAGTAGATCTTTATTCCTAGAATAAAGGTTGTCTCTCCCAAGAATTATACGGAGAATTTTCATGAAAGCCAAGCTTTCACCGATTGTATATTATTAGGAATATCATTTCCAAGAAATGATATATCATCATTTATTTAGGACATTCACTGTCAGTGCGCTCCCACTAACCTCTTTATATACACAAGAATCATTTTCGTTTTGAATTAAATCATATACCATTATGATTACATCAAAACGATAGTTGCAAGAACCCAATGCTTGCTTCAATCCATCCATGGATCGAATAACCTGCAAACCTTGTTTTCTTGTTTTGGTATGACAAAACCGTCAAGATGTTGTAAACATCCTCCAAAAGGTTTTCGTTAAGAAAAGCGGTTTTGGCATTCAGCTGCCATATTTCATAAATGAAACATGCATCATTGTCAAGCATTATCCAAATGGATTTAACCATGGCAACGAGTAAAAGGTTTCGTCGTAATCTACACAATGTTGATAACGATACCTTTTCGCTACAAGCCTAGCTTAGTACGTTGGTATGTTGCCATCCATGTATGTCTTCCTTGAAGACTTATATAGTACCAATAGGCACAATGCCTTTCGGTACAACAACTAGTGTCCAAACTTAGTTGGTATACATGGAATCCATTTCGGACATCATGGCACTTTGCCATAATAGGGAGTCGATACCTTGTATCACTTCCTCATTCGTAGTCAGTTTGTATTCCTCGATAAGATTGACATCTTTACGAGGAGAGATCAGAAACCCATACCCCAGGTTATTTTCTGACTCTCTCCGACTTACGCGGTTCTTGTGTATTCGAAGATTATTGGTATAGTTTCATCCTTGATGAACTATTTATGTTCCAATCAAGAATCGGTGCCTGGAACATTATTACTCCGATTTTTTTTATCGAGTTTTACTTTCCTCCCACTTACCACTGCATATCGGTATTCCTCTTAGGAAAAACCGCATGGCGAGAAACAATTACATTGTTCTCTAGTGAGTTGTATAAGTACTATACTTTTGTTTCCCTATGATAACCTATAATTAGGCACTTATCCGATTTGGGTTTAGTTTGGCATCATCCAAACATATGCTTAGCATTCCCAAATCATCAAAATGAGAAATCCCAGTTTCTTTCCAGTTTATATCTAATATAAAGTCTGTCAAACAGATTTTATGGAACCTTATTCAAAATAAGTTTTGCACTGTTTAATGCTTATCCGTTGAAGGAAATGGTAGCTCAGAGCGACTCATGATTAACCTTATCATGTCCACCAAAATTCGGTTTTTCTCCGTTCAGACACACCGTCAGATTGACGTGTTCCGAGAGGAGTCCTCATTGAAAGAATACTATACTCTTTCAAGTATATGAGAAACTTATTGCTTAAGTATTTTCCATCATTGTCTAACCATGACGATTTAGTACTTTAGCCGATCTGTTTATCGACTTCGTGTCGAAACTCTAAAAGTTTCCGATTTGTGTTTCAAAAGAAGCACATAACCATAACGCGATGCCACATCCGTAAAGGTCACGAAATATTCTTATCCACCTCTAGCCTAGCTATACATGGGCCCACTTACGTCACTATGAAGGATGGCTAACAGATCGGTAGCACTTAAACTTTACCAAGTAAAGGTGTTATATGCACTTTGCCTAATAAACTAGATTCGTAGACTTTATTTGATTAGAATCAAATTTGTCATAGTACCCACTCTTCGAAAGTGTGGATATATGAGTCTTGTTAATTGTGTCCCAGACAACAATGCCACAAATAAGTCTCAACTGATTAAATTAGTTTGAGCTATTTGTTTGTCATGTTATACGTGTGAGATTTATTTATATTAAAAATATAAATACTGTTATTCACATCTAATATGTTTATCTCAATATCATCTTTATAAAATAAAACACTTTAGTGTTCTAGAATATAAAGGTATACCCGCAACGGGTTAAACCCTGATATATAGATAATGTTTCTAGTCAAACTAGTTATATTATAACAGTTTCCTAATTTAAGTACATACCCAAAGGGTAGTTCCTAAACTTAGGTTTCTACGGTTAAAACAGCGACTGTCGTCCCGCTTCCGATCTGCAGATAAATCTCTACTGAAGTCAGTATCCTGCTTATCAGCAGATTCTGCACATCAGTACATATTTATGTACCACACTTAGTATATAAAATCCAATTCTAATACTAGTAGTGAACATATTTATGACAAACATATTTGAAGTCGGAGCCTTGCACCGTCTTCAATTCCTTCATGTCTGCCTTGTCCACACGGCAGTCACGCTTTCGTGTCCTCGTTTGCCACAATTTGGGCTGACATCTTGGGATATGTCTTTTGTCTCCCCTGAAGATTATAATGACTTTGCATTTGCCCCCTTTTCCACACTCCAGAAGCCTTTGGCCAAGCCTTGGCCTTCTGGGATGTCGAAATAAGATGCGCATTGCGCTTCTTGCTTTATTGCAAACTCTGGCTTTGTCTCATTGAGTATAGCCATTAACTCTCCAAGAGTTTACTATTGTAATTTAGTACTTCTAAGATCTAAAGATAGATCTATGAAGATCCTTCAATTTCATTATCATACTCTAAGGATCTAATCCTTAGTTCTGAATAAGAAATTAAGTAGTCTTTGCGGCAAGCATAACAGATTAAGCACTAAAGTTATCATCACATGATTATTCCAAATATCATGTTCTACTATTTGCTCAACTCCAGACTTAGGCTCGAGACGTCACTCTATCAAATAAAGTAACTTCTCAGTCTTCATGACTATCCTGAGATTTTATTCCCAATTTGAAAATTAAAGTCGTTTAAAAACATTTTTCACCCATGATTATGTTTTAAACACTAATCTTTCATTTTATCTTGATTCCAATAGTCCAACTATTTAATCAACGATTTTAGGTACTATTCATTATAATGATTACTATAGTCCAACTATATAATCAACTATAATTTAATAGGTTAAATTCAATTATATTGATTACTATAATCCAATTATAAAATCAACTATTAATTGAATAGTTTGAATACAGTCCAACTGTTAAATTAAAAGAACATTAAATATTAGTCCAACTAATATATAAATTTATTTGACGAAAAATTTGAAATGAGCGCATATGGCAAGTAACTAAACGAACATTGCAAATTTAATACTTGCCTCCCACTATTTTTTGGCGAGCCTCTAACCCTCTGTTGAGTACTCGGGAAACCTTGTTTCCTAGTGGGCTAGGATCCTGTTAAATAACACACAATCTTTACTTTGGCTAACAAATTGTATGAAAATTAACTAGGTAGATCTCTAAGATCAATTGGATCCAATCCAATTCCTAGATCCAGTAGGTGGACATCCAAGTCCGAAACATATATCCTATATATGCCAATATATCCAATATATTCCCTAACCTTTTTCCTCTGAATCAATTAAGCCTTGGCTTTGGCACAACAAACTTAATGATCCCAGTTAAGCGGAACCCATTGACCTTGGAAAGCTTCGTAATCGATGTCGATGGACAAGAAGTGATCTTGACTTTGGCCAACAAATCACAACTTGGACAAGACACCGATATGGAACAAAGCCTTCATGATTCAAACACATCCGCGATGGACAAAGGTCTTGACTTTGGCCAACAAACCAGTGCCAGTCTTGGATCTTGAGTTAGAATCACTCAATGGAAGGAAAACCGCTTAATATGTAGTGATGGTTTTTCGCGTAATTGGTAACCAATTAATTATCTTTGTTAAGGTCTCATCATCATACACCCTTAAACATGCATTCTAAACACATAATAAGGCGCGTAAATAAATATAATAATGATATGCAGATGGATATTTAAACACATTGTTCCTAGAACAAATCTCTCACTTTCCTCTCTCCCGCTAGCACAAGTATTACTTCTACCCGATTAATACTTCTAAAGAAACCTCATTTACATTGAGGGGAATAGGTGAGAAGAGAAATACACAGAGTAAGGAGGTAATAGGCTGGACACGCAGGTCCATTTAATAAATTCTAAATTTATTACAACAATTTCCAAAATTACCCTCACCCATCTAATATCCATCCGATATACATTATTCATACATCGCATCAATGTATTCACACAAGCATGTTATCAATCAATCTAATCCAATTAATTAATCTGAAAATTAATGACCATCCAATGTTCAAACAACGATTTGATTTTGCGCGAGTCCGACTCGTTTTGCGAATAAGTACTCAAAGTACGAATTCTTGAATTAAATTAAACTACAACATTAAATCCAATTTAATTTGTATTTAATACTAATTCATTTATTTAATTCCAAATTAAATATTACACTTTATTAATGAACCTTTACGACTTAGATTTTAAATTTAATCTTTACGGGTCTCAAAGCCCAATTAACATCCAATGTCAATTTCATTTAAAGTCCAATGGGATTTCAATTAATTTCTTAAGGCATGGACTTTTGGTCAATATGGGTCAACCCAAATACCAAAGCCCATTTAAGGAATCACCCTTATTTGCCAAGAAACCAATTTAGGCCCAATTAAAATAAAGGTCCATTAAGTCATAATTGGACTTTATGGATATGGTTTTGGGCCCAATTGGATCCAACCAATTAGCCTAACCAAACTTGGCCCAACCAAGCCCAATAAGCCCAATTACAACTTTAAAAGCCCAATTCCAAATTTAAGCTCAATTAATTTAATTTCAAAATTCCAAATTTCATAATTAATTAACCAAAGTGTATGCCATAATTAATTAACCAAATTAACATTTCCAAAATACTAATTCACTCAATTAATTATGCTCATTATCATCAACACATGTCCAACACATTTGAATCAAAAAATCAATCATTTTCATGCTTCATATGTCTCGGTATTTTTGGGGTTTTCTTTGTCCGATTCGGTTTTAATCCAATTAAATCCAATTCAACATTACCCAATGTTTTCCAACTCATCCAATGATCAAAAACACAAAAATCACCATGACATTAGGGCAAACATAATTTCGGCCAAGCCTAACAAATTGGGGAAAATTTATCCAATCCAATTTTTCATCAAATTGATAATGCATAACACCATGTTATCATAATTGAAGCATACTCAAACAATCAATTCACTCAAACTTGCTCAAATCAATTTTCCCAATTTTACCCTAATCAAGTTTCATGCTCAAAATGGCTTAAGATACCATTGTTGGGTTTCTATTAAGTCCCAAGGATCAATTCAAGCAAGAAATCATATATGTGAATACTCGTAAAAGCATGGCGGAATCACACTTACAACGATCAGATTTTGCGATGCGAGGAACAACAAAAAACTTCAAGCTTTAAGCTCCTTGAACTCTCGGAAATCACCAATCTTTGTGCTCCATTGAGAATTCGGTCACCACCATGGAAGGATCTCCAAGCTCCAAGCTTTTTGTTATGAATCCATGCTCATGAGTTAGTTCCCTATCACCTTAAGATGACCCTTTATGTGCTAGCATAGGAAAAATTGCCACAAATTTTCCTTATACTTCTTGTAATTCTCGGCCTTGCCAAGAAAAATGGGAGAGAAGGATTTCTTGGCCCTTGGCCGAATATGATGAAGAAAGAGAGAGGAGAGTGTGTTGGTTATTTGGTTTCCAAAACCTAAAAATGAACTTCTCCAAAAAAATGTTACCAAATTTTGGTATTAGGCTTTCAAAAGGTCAACCAAAATTTGGAGCCAAAATGGCAATAAATGCCTTCCAACTACTCACATCACTCATGAATAGTGACTGGTTGTCAATCGATCAAAAGGACAAGACATCCATCACATGAATGACGAGTGATGTGACGCGTGATGTGACTTGTGGGCCCCACTCGATTCCAAATGCGAGTGCGCCCGTAAACACTCCCGGGCTCGGGTTCGCTAATTCTGAATTAACGAATTTTTCGTTGCGACGTAATTAAATCTAATTTAATTAAATAATTATGCCTAGCAAAATTACTATTCACGTCGCTAACGAATTAATTCTAAATTAACTCGTTCGCCCGAATTAAAATCTAATTTCAATTCCGCGTCGAAATCCAATTTCGTATAATATATCGAATATATTATTTTATCGATTAATTCCAAATTAATCATTCTCTCTCTTTAATTAATATTTTATCCCAGATAAAATATCTCCTTAATTAATCTCAGATTAATTTTCTCTCTCTTATAATTAATCCCAGATTAATAAAGCACCGTGCCTACCCAATTCTCAAGAAATATTCTTATTGGAATATGTGATCTATATCAGGTGTAGTATACGTAGTATTGCATATTTCGATCCAGCATCAGATGTCACGTGCAAGGCCTGAGGCTGGAATTGTGTCTGCCCCATACGAAGCACATATCAGATCTCTGGTAACTAGTCTCTATAATATGATAATCATGACCTAGTCATATTATCCCGATGACTGCAGTACATAAGAGCACCAGTTCCGTATCCTACGTGATCATCATCTCCACTATGACTGGAGTGATACTTCCGTCTTGACATCACACCCAATACACTACGATTCTCAATATACCCAGAAGAGGCGTACACAGAACCTGTTAAAGCCCTGGACGACCAAAACTAAACTATATTGATTGTCGCAAGTATTAGCGGTGCAAGTCCCAGGTTAAGACCAAATACACCTACCCTGATTCGGACTTCCATAGACACATAGTCATACTACCAATGGAATTCCGAGGGGTCTATCCAGAGCGAAGCTGTTTCCTGTACCATCGGTAAACACAACCTCTTTTTACACTTGCATGAGTATCCTATACCCAAATATATGAGAACTATGCTGTTATGCTCCCACAACGTGCACAAGTGTTATACTAGTCTTTTACGCATTATCAATGTCCAATCTCGATAATACTCTGACTAGGGATATTTAATGATTAAACCTGCGTGGATTGATAATGTATCATATCATCTCAATCCGGAACTAATCATATGGACCTTTCATCATTTATACATCTTGGTAATCTAATTACAAATGATGAAAGAGCAATTTCCTTTGTCACATAGTTAATTTGTACAACAACACCATGATCTGTACAAATAGTGATGCTATGGGCCATAACTGTCCAACACTTACACCACCAACAACTACATCTTCATCAGAAACCTCTGGAATGACATTGAAGTTGGTACCCAATGCCTGTTGCGTGAAGATGTAATCAAAAAGAGGGGCCCATTTCCTTGATCCCAATCGAGCAGTTGTTGAGCAGTTGTCCAACATAAAAGAAACTCCACGAGCATGGATAAATGGATTCAATGAATCCACCAACTCTATCACACTTTCATTGATGATCTCAGAGTATGGGTATCCTTTCTTCCTCGAGATCTCAATCTGGGCCATCATTAGAGCCACATAGACACCTGCTATGAACGGGTATAATGGGCATTAGTCACCTGCTGGATGTGCTGACGTACCACCAAAGAAGTAAAATTGTTCATCCTCAGCTTGTTGCTAGATGCCTGCTCGGCCAGACCACTATGCACGTCCACAATCTCCTTAGTGGTCAAACCCAAAATCCCACCAAGCTGACTTAGCATAACATATTCTGAATAATCTTTCTTTGTGGTGATTGAGGCACCACAAAAGTAATCTTTGTGACCTTTTCTGTTAGATAATAAAGCAAGTATGTTTTGTAAAGATCAGTTCGATCTCTCAAGAAGGTCATATTTGAGATTTATCTCTCTCTGTCCAGGCTTCCCCATCTTTTCAGCAAGTTCCTTGCTAGGTGAAATTTTCTTAAGTGACTCGATGGACTCCCATTCTTCCTTGTTCTCATCAGTTTGTTTTTCTTCCTCTATAATTGGCTCTTCTTCAGATGCATCAGAAGATTCTTCCCTGCGATTGTGAGGAACAAAAGACTGGGTTATATGGTCAAGACCATAAAACATATCCTTCAATAGCATTTTAGGGATTTCAACCCGACCCGGATCAAAAATCCTAACACCACTGATAGACTGCCCAATATCCAATTTTGGACCCAATTCGATTTCTTTAATTTTTTGACCCATCTCTTCAACTAACCCATTCGTCTTCTTCTCTTCAAATTCAGCCATGGTTCTCTATTTTTCAAAAGCAGCTAGTGGTAAACCCAATTGCTGAAATCTTTCTTCTTTTTTGTCGACAATCTCTTTCATCTGGTATGCGTCTTCTGATTTCGTCTCTTTTTCAGCAATTATAACATCCTTATCCTTTCTGTTCTCATTCAGATTATGTTTATTCTCCCATCTTATCCAAATTTCTTTCTATCTCTCATCTTCTATTTTTCTTCTCTTTTCTTCTGATCTAACTCTTTCAACTTCCAACGCTTGTTTCTTAACATCTTCCAAAGAATCGATCATGTTTAAATCAATTCCTGTTACAATTTCTATTTGAAGTCCATTCAAGAAATAATGGATATAGAAATCTTCAGTAGTCCTAAGCAACAAACTTAATTGATTCTCAAATTCTGCTATATAAAAGCTCACTGAACCTTCTTGTTTGAGTAACAATAAGCTTCAGTAGACCTTCCTCCACAACTCCATCTACTCTTTTTTTTGTAAACGATAACAAACAGCAACAATACTGTTGTCTTCAACCTCACAGCCCTAAAGATCGAATCGTCTCTGATACCAAATTGATATATTCAACTATCTTCACCACACAAAGAATGGAAATTAACTGGATATTTGTATTCAAATTGCTAAAAGAAATTGTTATAAGCTTTCAAGCAACTTAGGGCTCCTCACAATTTACTCAACAAAAACAATCATGACCCCTTACTCATGCACTCCTCTCATTCTATAACCAAATTTCCCTACACAAAAGACAACTACCAATAATAGAAATACATGTGGCACCCAAAAACAAACAAGATGACAACCACAACAGACACATCAATACAAGTAATAATTTCATCCCTTAAGCTGGGGGCCGAGCTCTTCACTGGACTCCCTTGCTGCTCCCTTCTTGTTCTTCCTGCTGTAAACCTTGGGCTGACTTCTTGTGACCTTATCAGATTGTGAATATGTTATATGAACGTGAAAATTAAACTATAATTTCTTCTAAACTGAGTTCACTAGTTATACAAGTGTTCTCTTCAGTTTATGTGTTTTCTTCAGAGTTGGGTAATAGTCTCATTAGTCTGGTTTATGAGAGTAGTCATGGCGATAGGTTTAAAACTCAGCCGTATAAAACAACATGCTCTCATTCTTTGCATTTTGCTCAATACAGATTGTTGACGGCTGATTTTCGTCCTAGGGGTGGTTTCGGGATAACTCCCCCGAGACAACCTTCCCTCAACCTTGAATTTGTTTGGTTATGGGGAGACAAAAAAAAAACAAACTTAGTAAAAAGTAAAAAAAGTGTAAAGGTTGACAAGAGAGTTTTAATGTGGTTCGGCGGAATGAATCCAGCCTACGTCCACTGGCACAAAACGATGAAGGTTATTTTATTGCCAAGATAGACTAGACCGACCTGTTTTGAACAAGGTTTGAACGTGGCCGAGCATTTGAAAGAGTGTTACAAATGGTGTTCTTTCTCTTTATTTACAAGTTTTTTTACGTCTAAAAGACCCAACCTATACAAATGAGACTACCATCTCTTTATATACTCGGGAAATACACACTGTTCCTCTAATTTTATGACGTTTCCCCACGTGGTCACCGACTGATTGACGGACTCTCTGCCCCAAGACTGTCTTCACCGAAAGTAAGCCTACTGCCTGACGGCCTGTCATATTACTCTGCTTTCTCCATTGCCACACGTAAAAATAATGGTGACAGCCTGTAAAGTTCTTTCAGGAAAAGACACGTGTCGAAGGAAAGATCCAGCCTTTCTGATCTTCTGTCGGTCTTCAGGAGGTCGGCCAAGTGACTTGTTGAACTTCTCAAATTGTTTCCATCTTGAGTTGAAATAGCCGAGCTCATCAATCTGCTCAATAGGAGCAGAATAAAACCGAACCAAGCCTATGACCAAAATATTGGACAAAATGACCCATAGCGTCACTATTTGCACAGATCATTGTGTTGTTGTAGCAAATTAACTATGTAATAAGGAAATTACACTCTCATCATTTGTGATTAGATCACCATAGATATATAAATGAAGAGAGGTCCCTATGATTAGTTCCTGGATTGAGATGATATGAGACAGTATCAGTCCACGAAGGATTAATCATTAAATATCCCTAGCCGTAGTATTATCGAGACTGGACATCGATAATGCGGAATAGGCTAGTATTGCACTTGTGCGTGTTGTGAGGGCACAACGGCATAGTTCTCATATATATAAGTATTGGATACTTATGCAAGTGCGATAGGAGGTCGTGTTTCACCGATGGTACGGGAAACAGCTTCGCTCTGGATAGACCCCTCGGAATCCCATTGGTATTATGACTATGTGTCTATGGGAGGCCGAAATCAAGGTAGGTGTGTATGGTCTTAACCTGAGACTTACATCGCTAATGCTTACGATAATCGATAAACTTTGGTCTTGGTGGTAGGGGGCTTTGACCGGTTCTGTGTACACCACTTCTGGGTTTATCAGAGAGTCGTAGAGTATTGGGTGTGATGTCAAGACGGAAGTGTCACTTCAGTCTTAGTGGAGATGATGTCACGCAGGATACGGTATTAGTGCTCTTAAGTGTTGCGCAACCATCGGGATATTATGACTAGGTCATGCATATCCGATTATAGAGACTAGTTACCAGACATCCGACATGTGCTTCGGACGGGGCAGACACTTATCCAGCCCCAGCCCTAGCACGTGATTATCCGATACTGGACCAATATACACAATACTACGGTATACTACGCTTGATACAGATCTATATATTCCTGTAAGAATATTTCTGGAGAATTGGGTAGGTATGGCGCTTTGCTAGAAGCCAACCTTGTCTTGTAAATCGGTATAAACGTAGTACGAGGTACTTACGTGTTCGGACAGTCCGACGACCGTATTTGCTGCCAACATATCCGGAGATCTCATGGGTCGCTTCCTGAAGATTCACCGATGACGTATGACTCGCACTTTGATTAATCTGGGATTAATTAGAAGAGAGAGATAGAATTAATCTGGGATTAATTCGATGAGAGAGAAAATTAATCTGGGATTATTTGCGGAGATATTTTATCTGGGATAAAATATTAATTAAAGAGAGAGAACGATTAATTTGGAATTAATCGATAAAATAATATATTTGATATATTATTAGAAATTGGATTTCGACGCGAAATTAAAATTAGATTTTAATTCGGGCGAACGAATTAATTTAGAATTAATTCGTTAGCGACGTGAATAGTGAATTCGCTAGGCGTAATCATTTAATTACGACGCGACGAAAATTCGTTAATTTGGAATTAGCGAACCCGAGAGTGATTGCGAGCGCATTCGCATTTCGAATTCGAGCGCGGCACGCGAGTCACATCAAGCGTCAAATCGTTAGTCGCGTCAATTGTCAAATCAATTGTCACTTTGAGTGATGTGACTTGACAACATGTCACTTTATTAAAGTGATGTGATGTGACTTAAAGTAAAAGTTGAAATGATGAAAGCCTTTTGCTTTTTTGACTTTTGTACTTGGTAAATGAAAAGGCTTTTGGTATTTGATTTTATTTTAGAAATAAAATATAAATATAAGTAAAACAATTTGCCTTTTCTCTCTCATCTTTCACGGTTTCACGTGAACTTCCTCTCCCTCTCTTTTTCTCTTCTTCTCCCTCACGGTTTTGGAAACCGATTCTTGTTCTTCAAAATTCTGGGTTTCACCGAATTTTTGAGAAGCAATTTTAAGAAGATGATAAGTGCTAGCACACTCTAGGAGGCATACATAGGTGATAGGGAAGTGATTCTTTGAGCTTGGAAAGCTTGAAGCTTGGAGCTTCAATGGAGTCCATGCATGGCCGAAAATGGTGGAGTCAAAACCAGTCCAAACCGTGCAGCCCACTGTCAAGGAAAGCTACTACCGAGCTCAATGGAGGATGAAATCGCACCTTGTTCTTCATTCATCAAAACCGAAATTCAATGTGAGTATATTCCGCACCTCCTTTGATGTGTTCATATGCGGTTTTTCATGCATGATTTGTTGATCTTGGGACTTGATTTAAACTCCTACAATGGTATCCAGAGCTTTTGATGCATGAAAACCGAATTAGGGTTCTTGAGCAAATTTGGGGCTTTTTGATTTTAGCTTGATTCTGACAAATTGATTGTTCAATAATGTTTGTATATGATTGAATTTGAGTTATATGTAATCAATTTGATAAAAAAAAATTGATTGGATTGATTTTCCCCAATTTGCTTATTTTTGGTCAAAACTTTAATTTGGGTAAACTCGATTTAGGCATGATTTGGTTGAATTGTTTGATGAAGTATGCTTGAATGAGGTTGAATTGAAGTTGTGCATGACCAATTTCAAGAAAATTGGATTAGATCAATTTTCCCCAATTCTTTAGGTTGAACATGAAACTTGAAATTGGGTAAAATGTGTTTGAGCATGTTTTAATTGAATTGGATGTTTAAGTATGCTTAGAACATGTTTAATTGAGATTGTGTGTGATCAATTTCGTGAATTGGATTGTATTCAATTTTCCCCAAATTGGAGGCATGGCCGAAAATTGGATAACCCTAATGTCTTGGTAATTTTGTTTTGTTTGATCATTGGATGACTTAAAACAATTGGGTAATGTTGTTTTGAAGTTCAATTGGATTGAATTTTGATTTGGAACATTTTTTCCCTTTTAAAGTGGCTTGGCCGAATCTTAATGAACATGAAATTCATGGTGATTTTTGTTGTTTGATTCATTGGATGAGTTAAACTGATTTGGGAAATGATGATTGTGGATTCAATTGGATTGAAACCGAATCGAATTGAAAAACCCCTAATTGCCGAGACTTGATAGCATGTTAATTGGGTTTGATTTTAATTGAATTGTGTTGGACACTATTTGGTTGTTAAAGTGCATGATTAATTAGGCTAATTGATGTTTTAGAAATGTTAATTGGGTAATTGATTATGTAATACACTTAGGTTAATTAATTGTGAAATTTGGAATTTTATAATTTAATTAATTTGGGCTTGATTTGGAAATTGGGCTTGTTAGGTTGTAATTGGGCTTTTGGGCTTTGTTGTAACAAAGTTGGGTTTAGGCAAAATTGGTTGGATCCAATTAGGCCCAAAACCGAATCCAAAAGGTCCAATTATGACTTAATGGACCTTAATTATTTAATTGGGCCTAATGGCCAAAATTAATTTAAAGGCTTATGGGGTAACTCCCGGATTGGATTTTGGTTGTTCGGTTTGACCCGAGTTGACCAAAAGTCCACGCCTCAAGAAATTAATTAAAAGCCCATTGGACTTTAATTAAATAAACATTAGATGTTAATCGGGCTTTGAGACCCGTTGCGATTAAATTTGGAATTTAAGTCGTAAAGGTTCGTTAATAAAAGTGTAATATTTAATTTAGAATTAAATAATGAATTAGAATTAAATACGTATTAAATTGGATTTAATTATGTAATTTAATTTAATTCGTAGAAATTGTACTTTGAGTACGTGTTCGCAATACGAGTTTGACTCGAACAAAATCAAATATTTGTTTGAACATTGGATGATCACTAATAATCAAGATTAATTAATTTGATTGATTGATTGATAACATGCTTGTATGAATACATGGTTGTGATGTTTGAATAATGTATATCGGATGGATATTAGCCGGGTGGGGCGATTTTGGAAATTGTAATAAATTTGATTTATTAAATTGGACCTGCGTGTCCAGCCTTATCTCCTATTTCTTTGTATTCTCTTCTCACCTATTCCCCTCCATGTAAAAGAGGTTTCTTTAGAAGTGTAGTGTAACGGGTAGAAGTAATACAAGTGCTAGCTTGAGTGAGAAAGAGAGAGTTTTGATCTAGGATCAATGTGTTAAGTATCCATCCGCATATCATTATTATTTATTTCATACTCGCTTTATTATGTATTTAGAATGCATGTTTAAGGGTGTATGATGATGAGACCTTAACAAAGATAATTAAATTGGTAGCCAATTTGCACGCGAAAAACCCTCGTTTTATATTAAACAAATATCCTTCCATTGAATGATTCTTGGATAACGTACAAGTGTAATACTAGTCTATTCCGCATTATCGATGTCCAGTCTCGATAATACTACGACTAGGGATATTTAATGATTAAACCTTACGTGGATTAATACTATCTCATATCTTATTAATCCGGTACTAATCGTATGGACTTTTATCATTTATATATCCCAGTAATCCAATTACAAATGATAAAAAAGTAATTTCCTTTGTCACATAGTTAATTTGTACAACAACACCATGTTCTATACAAATAGTGATGCTATGTGTCATAATTATCCAACAATCTCCCACTTGGCCTATAGCCAATCACTCAAGTGTCTAACAGCTGAATATGTACGGGTTGCTCAAATTTCTGCTGAGAAATAACTTTCGTCAGCGGATTTGCAAGGTTATCGTCTGATGCGTTTTATTCTATCATCACATCGCCACGATGTATGATCTGACGAATCAGATGAAATTGTCAAAGTATATACTTGGATCGTTGATGAGATCTTTATTCTTTATCCTGTGATGTAGCCTAGCTCAGCTGCTAACAGAACTATACCTAATCCAATTAGGATTATATAGATCCAAAATGCTTCTGTTGCTACCTCAGCTACAACAATATTCCGCTCTTATTGTTTATTCGACAACATTATCTTGCTTGGAAGATTTCTAGCTCACTGTTCCGTTATTCAAACTATATAATACCCTTATTGCGACTTAAAGTCATCTTTATCATTTTGGAAACTTGCATCGGTGAACCTAGTCACCTCAAGTTCTCTTTTCCCCATATTATCAGAAAGCATCCTTAGTTCTTCCAAGATACTCAAGGATGTCCTAAACATCAATCCAGTGACCATCACCTGGATTTGCCTGATTGTGACTCCATATGTTCAAAGCATATGAGAGACCAGGTCACGTACATTTATTTCAATGTACGAGTTCTCGGAGAGTGCCAACAACTTTTAGATTTATCCCAGTAGATCCTTATTCCTAGAATAAAGGTTGCCTCTCCCAAGTAATCTACATAGAATTTTCATGAAAGCCAAGCTTTCACCGATTATATTATGGGAATGTTATTTCTAAAAAGCAATACATCATCAACTTATAGGACAATCAAATTTAGTGCACTCCCACTAAACTTCTTATATACACAAGAATCATCTTCATTTTGAATGAAATCATATACCATTATGATCTTATCAAAACATTGGTTCCAAGAACACAATGCTTGCTTCAATCCATAAATGGATCGATTTAACTTGTAAACCTTGTTTGTATGTTTTGGCACAACAAAACCGTCAGGATGTCGTAAACATCCTCCAAAAGGTTTTCGTTAAGGAAAGCAGTTTTGACGTCCATGTGCTATATTTCATAAATGAAATATGCAGCATTAGCAAGCATTATCCAAATGGATTTAATCATGGCAACATGTGAAAAAATTTCATCGTAGTCGACACTATATCGTTGACGATACCCTTTCTGTACAAGCCTAGCTATATACATTTGTATGTTGCCATCCATGTATGTCTTCCTTGAAGACTCATATAGTACCAATAGGCACAATGCCTTCTGGTACATCAACCAGTGTTCAAACTTGGTTGGTATACATGGAATCCATTTTGGACTTCATGACATTTTTCCATAAAAGGAGTCGATACCTTGTATCACTTCCTCATATGTAGTCAGTTCGTCTTCTTCAATAAGATTGACATCTACATGAGGTGAGATCAGAAACCCATACCTCCCAGGTTGCTTTCTGACTCTCTCCGACCTACGTGGTTCTTGTGTATTCAAAGATTATTGGTACACTTTCATCCCTGATGAACTGTTGGTGTTCCGTGAGGACTTGGTTCCTGGAACAGTATTACTCTGATTTTCATCGAGTTTTACTTTCCTCCCACTTACCACTGCATATAGGTGTTCCTCTTAGGAAAACCGCATGGAGATCAACAATTACATTGTTCTCTAGTGAGTTGTATAAGTACTAAACTTTGGTTTCCCTATGACAACCTACAAATAGGCACTTATCCGATTTGGGTTCTAGTTTGGTATCATAAAAACATTCAGTGTATGCCCAGCATTCCCAAATCTTCAGGAATGAGAAACCTGGTTTCTTTCTTGTTCATATCTAATATGAAGTCTGTCTAACAGATTTTTATGGAACCTTATTCAAAATAGGTATTTCAATATTTAATGCGTATCCTCAGAAGGAAATTGGTAGCTTAGAGCGACTCATCATAAACCTTACGATGTCCAACAAAGTTCGGTTTCTCCGTTCGGACACACTGTCTAATTGAGGTGTTCCGGGAGGAGTCCACTATGAAAGAATACCATACTCTTTCAAGTAATCTTGAAACTTATATCTTTAAGTATTATACACTATGGTCAGACCGTAATGTTTTTAATACTTTTAGCCGGTCCGTCTTCTTACTTCGTGTCAAAACTTTTTGAATTACTCAAAAGTTTCTGACTTGTGTTTCATAAGATATATATAAACGTAACGCGATGCCACATCCATAAAGGTTACGAACTATTAATATCCACCTCTAGCCTAGCTAGACATGGGCCCACTTACATCACTATAAACGAGGGCTGGCAGATCGGTGGCAATTGCACTTTTACCAAGTAAAAGGTGTTTTAGGCACTTTGCCTAATGAACTAGATTCGTAGACATCATTTGAATTAGAATCAAATCCGTCCTAGTACCCACTCTTTGAAAGTGTGGATATACGAGTCTTGTTAATGTGTCCCAGACAACAGTGCCATAAATAAGTCTCATCTGATTAATACAGTTTGATTAATTTATATTCTAAATATAAATACTGTTATTCACATCTAATGTGTATATCTCAATATCTTCTTTATAACAAAACACTTAGTGTTCTAGAATATAAAGGTACACCCGCAACGGGTTAAACTAGATACAAAGATAGTGTTTCTAGTCAAACTAGGTACATTATAACAGTTTCCTAATTTAAGTACATGCCCAAAGTGCAGTTCCAAAACTTAGGTTTCTACTCTTAAAACAACGACTCTCGTCCCATTTCCGACTCGCATGTCGATCTCATCTAAAGTCAGTCTCTTGCTAATCAGCAGATTCTGCACATCAGTACATATTTATGTACCACATATAGTATCAAAAATCCAATTTTGAAACCAGCAGTGGACATGTTTATAACAAACATACCTGAAGTCAGAGCCTTGCCAGTCTTCACTTCCTCCATGTCTGCCTTGTCCATACGGCAGTCACGCTTCCAGTGACCCCGTTTGCCATAGTTTAGGCAGACATCTTGGGATATGTCCTTTGTCTTCCCAGAAGACGGTGACGATTTAGCCTTTGCCCCTTTCCATCACACCCCCAGAAGCCTTGGCTTTCTAGGATGTCGAAGTAAGATGCGCCTTGCGCTTCTTGCCCTTTTGCAAGCTCTGGCTGTGTCTCCTTGAGCATAGCCATTAACTCTCCAAGAGTTATCTTTTGCAATCAGTACTTCTAAGATCTAAGAATAGATCTATGAAGATCCTTCAATTTCAATATCATACTATAAGGATCTAATCCTTAGTTCTGACGAAGAAATTAAGGAGTCTTTGTGGCTAGCATAACAGATTGAGCACTAAAGTTATCATCACCAAGAGTCTTCCAAAGCTCATGCTTCACTATTTGCTCAACTCCGGGCTCAGGCCCGAGATGTCACTCTATCAAATAAAGTAACTTCTCGGCTCCCAGGACTATCCTAAGGTTCTATTCCCAATTTGAAAATTGAAGCCGCTTAAAGACATTTTCACCCAGGATTATGTTTTAAACGCTAATCTTTCAGTTATCTTGATTCCAATAGTCCAACTATCCAATCAACGATTTCGGGTACAATCGAATATAATGATTACTATAGTCTAACTATATAATCAACTACTATTTGATTGGTTAAATTCAAATATATTGATTACTATAATCCAATTATATAATCAACTATAAATGAAGTAGTTTGAATACAGTCCAACTGTTTAATTAAAACAACAATTAAATATTAGTCCAACTAATATATATAAATTTTTAATGACGAAAAAGAAATGAGCGCGTATTGGCAAGTATCTAAATGAAATTGAAAATTTAATACTTGCCTCCCACTATTTTTCGGCGAGCCTCTAACCCTCAGTGGAGTACTCGGGAAACCTAGTTTCCTAGTGGGCTAGAATCCCGTTAAATAACACACAACCTTAACTTTGGCAAATAAAATTTTATGAAACTTAACTAGGAAGATCTCTAAGATCAATTGGATCCCATCCAATTCCTAGATCCAGTAGGTGGACCTCCAAGTCCGAAACATATATCCAATATATCAAATATATTGCCTAACTTTTTCCTCTGAATCAACTAAGCCTTGGCTTCGGCTCAACAAGCTTAATGAAACTAGTTAAGCGTGACCCATTGATAGTGGGAAAGCTTCGTAATCGAGGCCGATGATCAAGAAGTGACCTTGACTTTGGCCAACAAATCACAACTTGCCCAAGACGTACGATATGGAACAAAGCTTTCATGATTCAAACACATCCGCGATGGACAAAGATCTTGACTTTGGCCAACAAACCAATGCCATTCTTGGATCTTGAGAGAGAATCACTCAATGGAAGGAAAAACACTTAATATAAAATGAGGATTTTTGTCGCGATTTGGCAACCAATTTATTATCTTTTATTAGGTCTTATCATACACCCTTAAGCATGCATTCTAAAAGCATAATAAGGTGCGATAAAATTAAATAATGATATTCGGATGGATATATAACAAACTTTGTTCCTATAACAAATCTCTCCCTTTCCTCTCTCCCGCTAGCACTATTCATACTTCTACCCAATTACATAATACTTCTAAAGAAACCTCATTTACATTGAGGGGAATTGGTGAGAAGAGAAATACAATGAGAAAAGAGGTAAAAGGTTGGACACACAGGTCCAATTTAATAAATTCTAAATTTATTACAACAATTTCCAAAATTTACCTCACCCATCTAATATCCATCCGATACATTATTCATACATACATCCAAGTATTCACACAAAGCATGTTATTCAATCAATCTAATCCAATTAATTAATCTTTAATTAATGACCATCCAATCTTCAAACAACGATTTGATTCGCGCGAGTCCAACTCGTTTAAGAATAAATACTCAAAGTACGTATTCTTGAATTATATCGAACTACAATCTTAATACCAAATTAAATTATATTCAATACTAATTCATAATTAATTCCTTATTAAATAATTACACTTTTAATTGTGCCTTTTAGACTTGGATTCCAAATCCAATCTTTATGGGTCTCAAAGGCCCAATTAGTATCCAATACTATTCAATTAAAGTCCAATGGGCTTTTAATTAATTCTTTAGGCATATGTGTAGGACACAGAAATGGACGACGCTGTTCCGGTCTCGCGGCCCGATTAGGAGTACGGAGTAGCCCGCAGGGGACTAAACCGGATAATAAAGGAGTCGCCATCCAGCGTGAACTGAGAAATGATTTAAGGCCGCACTCACCCCTTGCAAGGGAAGACCTCAAACAGCTTGATTCAGAATGGTCCCTTACTTATGTCACTTGTAATGAACGGATTCATGCAATAATATAACCAAGTCTACGCAACATACATACGCAGGAATAACCTATATCTAAGTTTGCATATAACCTATATCCAAGTTTGCATATAACCTATATCTAAGTTTGCATGCAAAGAAGTAAGTGAAATAAAGGCAAGCACACAATCTTATGAACACATTAAGTAGATAAATACGGAAATATAAATAAATGATAACAGTAAAAGTGTCAATAATGAAATGATATGATTAATTATGTAATGCAAAAGAAATGACCAAAGAAGCAAACATGCATGAAATGGGACGAAAAGAAATATGTTCTCTGTATGGACGTTCGTGTAGCGTTCAAAAACGTGTTCGAATGGTAAACAGAATACATACATTCATGTAGCGTTGGGAAACACGTTCGAACAAAAGTGAGATAGAATGTGCACGTTCGTGTGGTGTCCGTAAACATGTTTGATCGGTAAACAGAATGTATGCGTTCGTGTAGCGTTCGGAAACGCGTTCGAAAGATAATGAGATAGAATGTTCACGTTCGTATAGCATCTGGAAACACGTTCAAACGCAATAAGACCTGATGCATGATAAAACAGAATGCATGCGCATTCGAGTTGCATTCGTAAACACGTTCGAACGGACTGAGCTAGAAGGCATACGTTCATGTAGCGTTCGAAAACGCATTCGAACGAGATTACCCAAAATGGTATCTGAAATGACACAAACACATACGTGAATAAACGAATGCATAATTTAGGACCTCGTATACCCGGTTGAACGTATTTCACATTCAATCGAGTGTACTTCGCCTGGCGCGGCAAAACATCGTGGTAAAGGTAGCCTTTAGGCTTATTATCCCTCAAATAAAGGACCTTTAATCCGACGTGATTAGCCCATGCGCACTAGATCACAATGCATGAATAAACAAAGAGATAATATGCGAAAAATAAATAACAGAATAATAAAAGACGCGGCAAAATATTATGGTAAAGGTAGCATTTTAGGCTTTTTCTCCCTCACATAGAGGACATTTAAACCAAGATAATTAGCCAATGCACATCAAGTAACAATGCATAGGAGATAAATAAAGCAATAATATGGGACTTTGTATGCCCGATTGAACACATTTCACATTCAATCAAGTATTCGAGTCAAACATCATCGGTGACTCTTTGGGAGGTGACCCAAGAGATCCCTGGATATGTTGGCAGTAAATACGGTCATCAGATTATCTGAATACGTGCGTACCCGGTACCACGTTCTTACCAATTTACAAGACATTGTTGGCTTCTAGCAAAACACCGTGCCTACCCAATTCTCTAGAAATATTCTTTAAAGGAATATGTAATCTTTGTCAGGCATAGTATACGTAGTATTGTGTATTACGATCTAGTATTGGATGTCACATGCTAGGCCTGGGGTTGGAATTGTGTCTGCCCCGTACGAAGCATATATCAGATCTCTGGTAACTAGTTTCTATAATCGTATAATCATGACCTTGTCATATTATCCCGATAGCTGCAGCATATAAGAGTACCAGTTCCGTATTCTGCGTGATCATCATCTCCATATAACTGAAGTGATACTTCCATCTTGACATCATATCCAATACACTATGATTCTCAGTATACCCAGAAGAGGCGTACACAGAACCTTTTAAAGCCCCAAACGACCAAAACCAAAGTATACTGATTGTCGCAAGTATTAGTGATGCAAGTCTCAGGTTAAGACCAAATACACCTACCCTGATTCAGATTCCCATAGACACATAGTCATACTACCAATGGGATTCTGAGGGGTCTATCCAGAGCGAAGCTGTTTCCATACCATCGGTAAGTAGAACCTCATATTACACTTGCATGAGTATCCAATACCCAAATATATGAGAACTATGCAGTTACGTTTCCATAACACGCACAAGTGTAATACTAGTCTATTCCGCATTATCGATGTCCAGTCTCGATAATACTACGACTAGGGATAATTAATGATTAAACCTTACGTGGATTAATAATGTCTCATATATTATTAATCCGGTATTAATCATATGGACTTTTATCATTTATATATCCCGGTAATCCAATTACAAATGATAAAAGAGCAATTTCCTTTGTCACATAGTTAATTTGTACAACAACACCATGTTCTGTACAAATAGTGATGCTATAGGTCATAATTATCCAACATTCCCAACCAATCCAAATTCCTCTTTTACCCCCACGATAGCCGCCCCTCGAAAATTGTAAGCCATCATATCCTCATTAATGCCCATAAAATCAACTTTAGGGTTTTACCCGAGTGTGCCACTTGTCAAAAACTTATGGTCTTCCCGCCAAAAACTTAAATCAACCGACCGTTCCTGAGGTAGCCAAAGGGTCTTTCAATCCCAGCCGCTTATCCCAAACTGATCAGACGGAGCCCAAAGACGACACGCGGTGCACATCTGAAAATCTCCCAATTTAACGGCCATAAACACACCGCGTTGATTATAAAAGAGCAGAGCAAAGCTCATTTCTTCTCTTTACGAAAACCCACAACTCTCAAAATGCAGAAGCTACCATGCTCATGAGACTGGCTGACTTTCAACTGTTTAGACCAACTATCGACTCTTCTTTCCAACCCAAGAAAGTTTTCGCCCGACCCTCTCTCTTTACCTGTGGTATTTAACCATTGTTGTTTGGTGTTCTTTGATTTTCTTCTTACTGTTGCCCATTCTTTTGATTCTTATGGCATGCTTATCTCCTCATTCTGTGCTGTGGGATGTTATGTACTTGTGTTCCCTGGTCGTAGGATATGTGCTGGGGTATAATGCATGTGTTTCAGGTTTTTAGTTTTTGCGTTCGGTTGTATATGTTTAGGGAGAGACTTGTCGTTTGTGGCTGTTGCTAGGGCATTTAGAGACTGTATACACATGTCCCCGGTAGTTATACCAGTTATCAAACTCGTGATACCTCATTCTGACCAATGACCTTTTATACTTCTTGGCGACCGTTAGGCATGTCTGACGCTGAATCCTCTTCGGCCAAACCCATAGAAAATCAACCTCCTCGTGTTACAGAATCTTCCTCAGGCTTGGAGACATCAAAAATAGAGGATTTGGATACTACCCCTACCCCTTCTGAAATAAAGAATGACTCTTATCACCAAAGAATCCCCCGGAGAGACCTGAGCTTGGAGAGCTGGGAAGCTCGGCCTTGGACATGAACCGGCCTTCAACTATTACTGGAGAAACTTTGTGTATGCTTCGGGAACAGTACAAAATCCCTATTAAAAAAGTTCTGGATGTTCCTGGCCCGTGTGATCATGTGAGCCAACCTGACGAGGGTTCGGTCCCTCTCTTCCCTTCCTTCTTCGAGTGCAGTCTTCGGCTACCTATCCAACCATACTTCATGAGGATGCTGGGTAGGATGGAGATCGCCCATTGCCAACTAAATCTGAATAGCTGGAGAATTCTGGCCGGCTTGCATGTGATCTAGTACCGAGCAAGCATCGGGGAACCATCTTTTGAGGAGTTGAAGAGACTCTACCAGTTGAAGGCCAACCCAAAAACACACCATGATTGGTATTACTTATCTTCATATCCCGACGTCCCTACCCTCATCAAAGACCTTCCCTAAACCAACAAAAACTTCAAAGACCCCTGGTTCTGGGCTACAGGTGACTGGGGATGGACCTTACCCGCGTGCCCGTAGATAACTGAAGTCCCTGATGTCTTCAGAGTGGGAGGTTAGGACCCGATGTCTCAATTACTCTTTCTTTCTCAACTTTCAAGCCAAAATACTAACTCTCTAACCATTCTCAGCCTGCTGGAGGGATCCTCCCAAGGTTACCCATGTGGTCCGGGCTAGGATCAAGGTGGCTCGGAGCTACGCCTGCCACTAGAGGAGGGTAGTCAATGACTCTGCCTTCTTGGAGTCGGGGCTCATTCGGAGCTCACCTCCACAGTTCCCGAGATGTTTAGGTAGGTTCTTACTGACTTCCTGACTGTTCTCCTGGCTTGCTTAACCCGTGAATGACCTGAATTCTTCTGAATTTCGAACTGACCAGGCTTTCTGTCTTGTATTCTGCAAGGATGTCAAAGCGGCAAAAATACCTTGAGCAGCTGGCAGGAAGAGGACCGGTCCAGTTGAAGTTGGGTCTTCTCGAAAACAATCAATAGTTGCCAAGGCTAAAAGGAAAACCAAAGAGGTGACCTGGTCGTCTGCTCAAGTCTCAATTTCCCCATCTAGGGTGCTCCCGGGGACCACAACCTAGCTTTCTAGCCCTCCAAGGCCTGTCAGCAAACGAAGATGTCTGATCGGAGTGGGAGAGGCCAAACCAACGGAATAGGAAGAGGAAGAACGGCCACTGGCCATGAGGCTGGCTACTCGGAGAAGGGAAAATGCATCGCGGTACTTGGGCTAGACGACCTTAGTGAAAAAATTCGAGAAGCCACTACCCATCTTATGCCGACATTCAATGAACTGGCCGACGCGGTTCTCGTGGAGGAGATCCCAAAATTCAAAGATCTTTCTCCCGAGGACGTGGTGATGGAGTTTTGTTCCCAGATGGCCAAGGTAACAAACTTCCCGTTCCCATTTTATATTTTTACTTCGCTGCTGTCATGACTTTTTCCCTTTCCTGCTCGTAGGGAAATTATCTTATGGCCAAAAAGAAAGATCTACTCATCAGTCTTTTATCCGAGGGAGGTCAGACGCAGAGGCTTCAGAGCCAGATTACCGAGTAGGAGTCCAAATTGGCCAAAATCGCAGAAACAATAAAGGCCTTGGAGGAGACTATGGCCGAGGCCCTTTTACTAAATGAATCCATCCGCAAGGCTTCTTCTATGGTAAGGAAAATGCGGAGACAACCAAGAAGGATTTGGAGGCTGCCAGAGCGCAAAATAATCACTTGAGGTGGGAGGCGTCGAACGTCGAGTCCAGAATCAAGAAGTTAACTGAGGATAGAGACCGGGCTCGGGAGGAGATGAGGAAAAAAGAAACAGAGCTGGAGGGTGAGCGGGATGCCATCAGACTTGAGAGGGTCGGCGACTACGCCGAGATCATCCCGTTGGTGATGCCTAACTTAGATATGTGGCCCATCCATGCGGCCATCCGATTCCGTAAAGGGGAGCTCTCAAAGGAAGACTTCCAAGAATGGCTTTATTCTCCTTCAGAAGACGCCTAGAATCCTGAGCCTATTTCAGCCGTACCAATGTCTTCGGCCCCTGAAGAGAACTGATCTGAGGCTCCTCCCCCTGAAGTGCCCGAGGCTGAAATTACAGCCCCTCATGCCGATGCCGAACCTGCTCAGCTGCCTTTCTCGTTTGTTGAGGAAGATGCTGTTGCCCCTGCGCGGGCTGATCAGTAAAGGGTGACCCGAACGGGGCCCTATGTGAACAATATACTTTTGTTTTGTAACGAAAATCATAACTTCTCTTTTTTGTGCTTATCTCAAATACTTTCTGTTATTCTCTTTATACTTAGCTTATTTCGGTTTCAGATTTTCTGACTTGCCCTTCCACATCTCGTTATAATCTGGTACTCGGCCAATTTTGAGTTTGACTCCGAGGTAACAATCTGTCCCCGAGCCGAGATCAAATACGTTCGGCGGGACGTAACCTGACCCCGAGGTGAGAATAATATTTGGCTCTGGGGGGATGTTGCGTCCCAAGTTCAAGCAAATAGACTCGGTGGGATTCAACCCAACCCCGAGCTATGGAGAACATTTGGCTCTGGGGGAATGTTATGTCCCCAGGCCAATTAAATAGACTTGGTGGGATTCACCCCAACCCCGAGCTAGGAAGAACACTTGGCTCTGGGGGAATGTTACCTCCCAGGCCAATGAAATAGACTCGGTGGGATTCACCCGAACCCCGAGCTGATGGAGCAGAGCATCGGCGGAACGAATCCAGCCCCAAGCGGGTGGAATATAGCAGATTCGGCGAAACGAATCCAGCCTCTAACTGGTGGAACATTTGCATCGGCAAAACAAATCCAGCCCCGAGCGGGTGGAACTTAACAGACATAGCGGAATGAATCCGGCCTCGAGTTGGTGGAACATTTGCATCGGTGGAACGAATCCAGCCCCGAGCGGGTGGAACATAATAGTCTCGGCGAAATGAATCCGGCCATGAACTGGTGGAACATTTGCATCGGCAGAACGAATCTAGCCCCGAGCGGGTGGAACATAGCAGATTCGGCGGAATGAATCCAGTCCCGAACTGGTGGAACATTTGCATCGGCGGAACGAATCCAGCCCCAAGCGGGTGGAACATAACAGACACGGCGGAACGAATCCGTCCCCGAGATGGTGGAACATTTGCATCGGCGGAATGAATCCATCCCCGAGCGGTGGAACGTAATAGTTTCGGCGGAACGAATCTGGCCCCGAATTGATGGAACATAATAGTCTCGGCGGAACGAATCCGGTCCCGAACTGATGGAACATTTGTGACTTACTCGAGGGAAGATTTTCAACCTTTGAGGCTCTGCGGTCCTGGCGCGGGCGTCCCCTTGCCAGACAAACGAAAAATCAAAAAATCGGAATAAAGTAAAGTTAATAATAAAAAAAGGAGGTGACTTGGCACATACCCCATGCAAAAATCATATGCAAAAATAGAAACTCGGATGCCCCGAGGCAGCGTCCTGCCCGTGGCCTCCAAAACATAATTCTGAACCTTACAATTAAGTGTCCCGGTTAACCAGGCTACGAATACGCCGATCTGGGCGGTCAGGCAAATCCCTACGGGGGGCATGGACACCCCGTGTGTGCCCTCCCTGGGTGGTTCTCAACGGGACTCACCAGCTGACTCGTAGGGGTAGAAACCTTCCTTGGTCCGGTTTACCCGAGACTCCTGTATCAAGGGCGCCATTCAGTCAAACCCGAGCTAGGTGGTCTGATGGTACTCAACGGGACTCACCAGCTGATTCGTAGGGGGAGAAACGTCCCTAAGTCCGGTTTGCCTGAGACTTCTATAATCAATGGCGCCTTTCGGCCAAACCCGAGCCAGGTGGTCTGATGGTATTTGACGGGACTCACCAGCCGACCCGTATGGGGAGAAACGTCCCTGGGTCCGGTTTACCCGAGACTCCTGTAATCAAAGGCGCTATTTGGCCAAACTCGAGCCAGGTGGTCTAATAGTATTCGACGGGACTCAGCAGCCGACCCATATGGGGAGAAATATCCCTAGGTCCGGTTTACCCGAGACTCCTGTAATCAAGGGCGCCATTCGGCCAAACCTGAGCTAGGTGGTCTGATGGTACTCAAAGGGACTCACCAGCTGACTCGTAGGGGGAAGAACGTCCCTAGGTCCGGTTTACCTGAGCTATCCCTAAAAAATGCGAGCCATGGAATAGTAACGCTCTGCCCTCGGGGGGTTGATAATGACACTTGGGATTGGCGTACCGCGAGGGGTTCGCGCGTTTCCCACATGCTGTTAGTGTCCTAGACATGCCACGGGATCTCTAAGCGTGATTCGTGTGTGAATAAATCAAGAAAGTTACGGAATACTTACATTGATCAGATTTAGGATTTCAAAAATTCCATGGATGTTGAAGCTTACAAGCTTATGGGTGAGTATCCCCATCACCATCATTTGACTCCCTTATGTGCTAGCAAGAACAAATGGAACAAACTTTGTAACCAAGAGAGAGAGGGAAGCAAACGGCCAAGCTGATCAAATCAGAGGCCATTCGCCCTTGCTTGATTTTTCAGGCCATTCGGCCTTTGTCCATGTTGGAGGCCATTCGGCCAAACTGCAAAGAACAAAAACAAAATGTATTTTCTTGATTTTGGCCATTGGAGAGGGAGAGCATTGTTGCCTTTTTATTATTTTGTGCACTTCCAAAGAAAAAGTCAAAATGAATCTTATCTTCATTTATGGCCTTCGGCCAAATGAAAATAAAGAAGAATAATGACAGTGGCCAATTCGGCCTAGAGCATTAAAGGCCATTCGGCCAAATGCATGGAGAGAGAAAAATTAATTTCTAAAATTAAATATGTTGAGTGTTTTATAAGATTCCACCAAAACCCATCACTCATATCTATCACCAAAATTGACTAATGATGTAAGTGAAGTGGGCCCCACTTTAAATTCAAAATTCAAGTGGGCTTCCTCAACACAGTTCGGGCTCGGATTCCTTTAATCCGATTAAACGAATTTTCCGTCGCGGCACAATTAAATCTAATTTAATTAAATAATAATACCCAGTAAAATTATTACGAAAATTGCTCGCGAATTTATTCCAAATTAATTCGTTCGCTAAAATTAAAATCCAATTTAATTTCCTGTTGAAATCCAATTTCAATTAATATATCTAATATATTATTTAGCCCAATTAAATAAATAAATAGTAAAATCTAATTTAACTATTAAATTTATTTTACCGATTAATTCCAAATTAATCGCGTTCTCTCCTCTCGACGAATTTAATCCCAGATGAATTCTCGACGTAATTAATCCCAGATTAATTCTTTCTCTGATAATTAATCCCAGATTAATTCATGCCGTAATTAATCCCAGATTAATTTTCTCTCTAAATTAATCCCAGATTAATATCATCTCTCTTAATTAATCTCAGATTAATATCATTCGAGTCAAACATCATCGGTGAATCTTTGGGATGCGACCCAAGAGATCCATGAATATGTTGGCTGTAAATACGGTCATCAGACTATCCGAACACGTGCGTACCCGGTACCACGCACTTACTGATTTACAAGACATGGTTGGCTTCTAGCAAAGCACCGTGCCTACCCAATTCTCCAGAAATATTCTTCTACGGAATACATGATCTTTGTCTGGCGTAGTATACGTAGTATTGCGTATTACGATCCAGTATCGGATATCATATGCAAGGCCAAGGGTTGGAGTTGTGTCTACCCCGTACGAAGCATATATCGGATCACTAGCAACTAGTCTCTTTATGATCGGAAAGTCATGACCTAGTCATACTTCTCCGATGGCTATAGCACTTAGAGTACCAGTTCTGTATCCTCGCGTGATCATCATCTCCATATGACTGAAGTGATACTTCCATCTTGACATCACACCCAATACACTACGATTCTCAATAAACCCAGAAGAGGCGTACACAGAACCTGTTAAAGCTCCGGACGACCAAAACCAAAGTGTAATGATTGTCAAAAGTATTAGCGATGCAAGTCTCAGGTTAAGACCACATACACCTACCCTGATTCGGATTCCCATAGACACATAGTCATACTAACGATGGGATTCCGAGGGGTCTATCCAGAGTGAATCTGTTCCCGGTCCAACGGCTAACAAAACCTCAAATCACACTTGCCTAAGTATCAAGATAAATTTTCTCTCTCCTAATTAATCCCAGATTAATTCTGTATCACTGCGTGATCATCGTCTCCATATGACTGAAGTGATACTTCATTCTTGACATGTTGGTAGTAAATATGATCATCGGACTATCCGAAAATGTGCGTACCGCGTACCGCATTCTTACCGATTTACAAGACATGGTTGGCTTCTAGCAAAGCACTGTGCCTACCAAATTCTCCAGAAATATTCAACGAGGAATATATAATCTTTTTCAGGCATATGATACTATGTATTGTGTATTACGATCCAGTATCAGATGTCACATGCTAGGCCTGGGGCTGGAAATGTGTTTGCCTCGTACGAAACATATATCGAATCACTAGCAACTAGTCTCTGTAATCGGATAATCATGACCTAGTCATACTATCCTGATAGATGTAGCATATAAGAGTACTAGTTATGTGTCATTGCGTGATCATCGTTTCCATATGACTGAAGTGATACTTCATTCTTGACATCACTCCCAATACACTACGATTCTCAATAAACCCAAAAGAGGCGTACACAGAACCTGTTAAAACCATGGACGACCAAAACCAAAGTATATTGATTGTCGCAAGTATTAGCGATGCAAGTCTCAGGTTAAGATCAAATACACCTACCCTGATTCGGATTCCCATAGAAACATAGTCATACTACCAATGGGATTCCAATGGGTCTATCCAGAGCGAAGCTGTTTCCATACCATCAGTAAACACAACCTCCTATACACTTGCATGAGTATCCAATACTCAAATATATGAGAACTATGCCGTTATGCTCCCATAACACGCACAAGTGTAATACTAGTCTATTCCGCATTATCGATGTCCAGTCTCGATAATACTACGACTAGGGATATTTAATGATTAAACCTTACATGGATTAATACTGTCTCATATCTTATTAATACGGTACTAATCATATGGAATTTTATCATTTATATATCCCGGTAATCCAATTACAAATGATAAAAGAGTAATTTCCTTTGTCACATAGTTAATTTGTACAACAACACCATGTTTTGTACAAATAGTGATGCTATGGGTCATAATTATCCAACAATCTCCCACTTGGCCTATATCCAATCACTCAAGTGTCCTACACCTGAGCTTTGTACGGGTTGCTCAAAATTCTATGGAGAAATAACTTTCGTCAGCGGATTTGCAATGTTGTCATCTGATGTGTTTTATTCGATCATCACATCGCCACGATGTATGATCCGAACAATTACTTGAAACCGTTTGAAGTACATACTTGGATCGTTGATGAGACCATGGTTCCTTAGCCTGTGTGTAGCCTAGCTTAGTTGTAGGAGTTTCTATAGGTCCCAAGATCAAAACTCAAGCATGAATCATAAGCGAATACAACGACGGAAGTGCGGAATACTTACATCGAGCGGTTGAGAGACGATTTGGGCAACAAAACGAACTGAAATTCTGCTCACTGCCCACTGCTCATGTGCGTGAACTGCAGCAGTTTGTGCTTCTATTTTGCGCCATTTTGATCAAGAAAAATGAGCTTCAAGCTACATCAAAAACGTTCCCTGCTCATGAGTATACTTCCCTTATCACCTTGGCATGATCCCGGAGTATGCTAGCACTCTTGTTTTGCCACAAAACGCACTGCTTCCCTCCATTTAGTTCACGGCAGTCCAAGAAAAAACCAGAACATAAATGGCGTGAGAGAAGAGAGGGGAAGAAGAGGAGAGAGTTTGACTTTTCAATTTTCTTGTTCTCCTTTTGTTTCAAAAACCGTGAGAAGCAAAATGAAAAGCAATAATGATGTATCATATACCAAAATGAATTTTTTAGATAAAAACTCTTCAAAAACCGTGAAAAGCTTTTCCCTCCTAAAAATTCATTAAATGGCATCATCATCATACATTGAGAATAGAGACAATGTATCATCCCATTGAGGTGACTAGATACATCCATCATCTATTCGTGTCAAGTAATGAGACTTCGCGATGTGATTTGCGGATCCTACTCGTTTCAAAATACGAATGTGTTCGCAAACACTTTCGGGCTCGGTTCGCTAATTCCGAATTAACGCATTTCCGTCGCGACGAGAACTAAATAATTACGCCTAGCGAAATCACTATTCACGTCGCTAACGAATTAATTCTAAATTAATTCGCTCGCCCGAATTAAAATCTAATTTTAATTCCGCGTCGAAATCTAATTTCGTTTAATATATCAAATATATTAATTCCTCGATTAATTCCAAATCAATGTTTCTCTCTCTTCAATTGATATTTTATCCTAGATAAAGTGTCTCCGAAATTAATCCCAGATTAATTCTCTCTCTCATCATATTAATCCCAGATTAATATAAGTGCGAGTCATACGTCATCGGTGAATCTTTGGGAAGCGACCCATGAGATCCCCGGATATGTTGGCAGTAAATACGGTCGTCGGAGTATCCGAATCACGTACGTACCAAGTACTACGTTCTACCGATTTACGAGACAAGGTCGACTCCTAGCAAAGCACCAAGTCTTCCAATTCTCCGGACATATTCTCATAAGAATATTAAGATCTGTATCAAGCGTAGTATACAATTGTATTGTGCATATCGCCCAGTATCGGATAGTCACGTGCTAGGCCTGGGGCTGGATAAGTGTCTGCCCCGTACGAAGCACATGTCGGATGTCTGGTAACTAGTCTCTATAATCGGATATACATGACCTTGTCATAATATCCCGATGGCCGCGCAGCACTTAAGAGCACTAATACCGTATCCTGCGTGACATCATCTCCACTATGACTGGAGTGATACTTCCGTCTTGACATCACATCCAATACACTACGACTCTCTGATAAACCCAGAAGTGGTGTACGCAGAACCGGTTAAAGCCTGTACCACCAAGACCAAAGTCTATCGATTATCGTAAGTATTAGCGATGTAAGTCTCAGGTTAAGACTATACACACCTACCTTGATTTCGGCCTCCCATAGACACATAGTCATAATACCAATGGGATTCCGAAGGGTCTATCCAGAGCGAAGCTGTTTCCCGTACCATCGGTGAAACACGACCTCCTATCGCACTTGCATAAGTATCCAATACTTATATATATGAGAACTATGCCGTTGTGCCCTCACAACGCACACAAGTGCAATACTAGCCTATTCCGCATTATCGATGTCCAGTCTCGATAATACTCCGGCTAGGGATATTTAATGATTAATCCTTCGGGGACTGATACTGTCTCATATCATTCTCAGTCCAGGAACTAATCATAGGGACCTCTCTTCATTTATATATATCTATGGTGATCTAATCACAAATGATGAGAGTGCAATTTCCTTGTCACATAGTTAATTTGCTACAACAACACAATGATCTGTGCAAATAGTGACGCTATGGGTCATTTTGTCCAACAATCTCCCACTTGGCACATAGCCAGTCACTCAAGTGTCCCACACCCGAACTATGTACGGTTCGCTCAAATTGCTGAGGAAAGGTTTTCGTCAGCGGATTTGCTTGATTATCGTCTGACGCGATTTACACGATCATCACATCGCCATGATGTATGATCCGAACGAATCAGATGATATCGAAGTATATATCTGGATCGTCGATGAGACCTTTAATTCCTTAGCCTGTGCTGACGCCTAGCTCAGCCGCTAACAGAACTATATCTAATCTAATTAGATTTATTTTCGACCCAATGGCTTCTATTGCTGCCTCAGCTGCAGCAATAATCCGCATTTGTTGTTTATTCGGCAACAGTTATCTTGCTCGGAAGATTTCCAGCTCACTGTCCCGTTATTCAAACTTTATAGTACCGCAGTATTTAATTGTTTGGAAACTTGCAGCAGTGATCCCAGTCACTTCAAGTTCTCCTTCTCCATAGTTTAAGACAACATCTTTAGTTCTCTAAGATACTAACAGATGTTCTTAATTTCAATCCAGTGACTATCACTTGGATTGACCTGATCGTGACTCCATATGCTCGAAGCGTATGAGACACCCATACAAGTACATTTTAAATGTACAATTTCCCAGAGAGTGTTAACAACTCCATATCTATCCCAGTAGATCTTTATTCCTTGAATAAAGGTTGTTACTCCCCAGAATTCTACGGAGAATTTCTATGAAAGAATATCTATGAAAGCCAAGCTTTCACCAATTGCTTTATGGGAATTTCATTGTCAGTGCCCTCTCCCACTAACCTCCTTATATACACAAGAATTATTTCGTTTTGAGTCAAATCATAAACCATTATGATTATTTCAAAACGTCAGTTCCAAGAACCTTATGCTTGCTTCAATCCAAACATGGATCGAATAACCCGCAAACCTTGTTTGTGGTTATACAAAATCGTCAGGATGTTGTAAGCATCCTCCAAAAGGTTTCCTTTTCAGGAAAGCGATTTTGATCTGTAACTGACACATTTCATAAATGAAATATGCAGTTATCAACAAGCATCTTCAAAATGGATTTACCATGGCAACAGGTAAAAGGATGAATCGTTATTAACACAATGTTGATAACGATACCTTTCCGTTATAAGCCTAGCTTTGTACGTTGGTATGTTGCCTTCCATGTATGTCTTCCTTGAAGACGTTTAATGTACCAATAGGCACAATGCCTTGTGGTACAACAACCAGTATCCAAAATAGTTGTTATACATGGAATCCATTTTGGACTCATGGCACTTTGCCATAATAGGGAGTCGATACCTCGTATCTCTTCCTCAAAACGTAGTCGGTTGGATATACCTTCATAAGATTGACATCTTTATGAGGTTAGATCAGAAACCCATACCCTAGGTTGTTTTCTGACTCTATCCGATCTACCCAGTTCTTGTGTATTCGAAGATTAATGGTATAGATTCATCATAGATGAACTATTTGTGTTCCATTAAGGACTTCGTGCCTTGAATAGTATTACTCCGATTTTCATCGAGTATCACTATCCTCCCACTGACCACTGCATATCGGTATTCCTCTCAGGAAAACCGCATGGTGAGCAACAATCATATTGTTCTCATGTGAGATTTACAAGTACTATACTTAAGGTTTCCCTTAGGATAACCTATATTGGCACTTATCCAATTTGGGTCTTTTAGTTTGGTATCATCCAAACGTTATGCCTGGCATACCCAAATTATCAGGAAGTGAAACCCCGTTTCTTCCTGTTCATATCCTATATGATATCTGTCAAACAGATTTATATGGAACCTTATTCTAAATAAGTTTTGCACTGTTAATACATATCCTATTGAAGGAAACAATAGCTCAGAGCGACTCGTGATAAACCTTATCATGTCCAACAAAATTCGGTTTTAGTTCGGACACACCGTCTAACTGACGTGTCTCGAGAGGAGTCCTCATATGAAAGAATACTGTACTCTTTCATTTATGTATGAAACTTAATGCTTAAGTATTTTCATTACGGTCTTACCGCGATGGTATAATACTATAGCCGATCTGTTTATCTACTTCGTGTCGAAACTCTAAAAGTTTCCGAATTGTGTTCTTCAAAAGAAACACATAACCATAACGTGATGCCACATCCGTTAAGGTCACGAAATATTCATGTTCACATCTAGCCTAGCTAGATATGGGCCCACTTATTTCACCATGAATAGGGCTAACAGATCGGTGGCTTTCACACTATTACCAAGTAAATAGTGTTTTAGGTGTTTTACCTAATAAACTAGATTCGCAGACCTTATTTGAATAGTCAAATCAGTCCTAGTACCCACTCTTCAAAAGTGTGGATATACGAGTCTCGTTTAATTGTGTCCTAGACAACAATGCCATAAATAAGTCTCTATTGATCAAATCAATTTGAGCTATTTATTTGTCATTTATATGTTTGAGATTTTATTATATTCAAAATATAAATTCTGTTATTTACATCTAATGTATTTATCTCAGTATCATCTTTATATAATAAAACACTTAGTGTTCTAGAATATAAAGGTTTATCCGCAGTGGATTAAACACTGATATAGAGATAATGTTCTAGTCAAACTAGTTACATTATAACAGTTCCTAATTTAAGTACACACCCAAAGGGTAGTTCCTAAACTTAGGTATCTACGGTCGAAACAGCGACTTTCGTCCCGTTTCCGATTCGCAGAGCAATCTCAGCTTGAAGTCAGTATCCTGCTCAAAGCAGATTCTGAACATCAATACATATATATTTTATGTACCACACTAAGTATTTAAAATCTAATTTCAATACTAGTAGTGAACATAACTTTGACAAACATTTTTAAAGTTAGAGCCTCGCCCTTTCTTTAATTCCTTCGTGTCTTCCATATCCAAATGGTAGTCACTTTGGGATATGTCAATTATCTTTTCAATATTTTCACAACCTTTGGCCAAGCCTTGGGTTTTTAGAATATCGAAATTGATTTGACACCTTGTGCAACTTGCCCAATTGCAAACTTTAACTTTTAAAAAGATTTATTGTCAAGTATATTAAATTAAGCACTAAAGTCATCATCACATAAATCTTCCAAAGATTTTATGCTCTACTTATTTTGCTTAATTTTGGGCGTAAGGTATAATAAGTTATTTTATCAAATAAAGTAACCTATTATTTATTCCCAATTTGAAAATTAAATCATTTAAAATATTTTAATCCCAGATTATATTTTAAATATCCAACTTTTCAATTTCTTATCTTGATTACAATAGTCCAACTATTTAATCAACGATTAGTGGTACTATATATATTATAATGATTATAATAGTCCAACTATATAATCAAATATAATCCAAATTAATTAACCTCAATTACATTGATTACTATAATCCAATTATAAAATCAACTGTAAATTGAAATTAATTAATTCAAATATATTGATTAATATAATCCAATTATATATAATCAAGTATAATACAGTCCAACTGTTTATTAAAACAACAATTTAAATATTAGTCCAACTAACATTTAATCTAATGACGAAATAATTTAAATGAGCGCGTATGGCGAGTAATTGAACGAATGTTGCAAATTCAATTCTTGCCTCCCACTAATTTTCGGCGAGCCTCTAACCCTCTGTCGAGTACTCGGGAAACCGTGTTTCCTAGTGGGCTAGGATCCCGTTAAATATCACACAATCTTGACTTTGGCCAACAAATTGTATGATAATTAACTAGGTAGATCTCGAAGATCAATTGGATCTCATCTAACTCCTAGATCCAGTAGGTGGACATCCAAGTCCCAAACATATATCTAATATATGCCTATATATCGAATATATACCCTAACCTTTTTCCTCTGAATCAACTAGGCCTTGGCTTTGGCACAACAAACCTAGTGATCCCAGTCAAGCGCGGACCCATTGACATGGAAGCTTCGTAATCAATGTCAATGGACAAGAAGTGGTCTTGACTTTGGCCAACAAACCACAACTTGGACACGACACCGATATGGAACAAAGCCTCGTGATTAAAACACATCTTTGACGGACAAGGGCTTGACTTTGGCCAACAACCCCTGCCAATCTCGGATCTTGAGTAAGAATCACTCAATGGAAGGAAAATAAACGCTTGATATTTAACGAGGGTTTTTCGCGTGCAAATTGGCTACCAATTTATTATCTTTGTTAGGTCTCATCATCATACACCCTTAAACATGCATTCTAAATACATAATAAAGCGAGTATGAAAAAATAATAATGATATGCGGATGGATACTTTACATTGATCCTAGATCAAATCTCTCCCTTTCTCACTCAAGCTAGCACTTGTACTACTTCTACCCGTTACACTACACTTCTAAAGAAACCTCATTTACATTGAGGGGAATAGATGAGAAGAGAATACAAAGAGAATAGAGGTGATAAGGCTGGACTCGCAGGTCCAATTTAATAAATCGAATTTATTACAACAATTTCTAAAATTGCCCCACCCATCTAATATCCATCCGATATACATTATTCATGCATCACAACCATGTATTCACTCATATAAGCATGCTATCAATCAATCTAATCAAATTAATTAATCTGATAATTATGTGATCATCCAATGTTCAAACAACGATTTGATTTTGTTCGAGTCAAACTCGTTTTTGCGAATAAGTACTTAAAGTACGAATTCCCGAATTAAATTAAACTACACAATTAAATCCAATTCAATTTGTATTTAATTCTAATTCACTATTTAATTCCAAATTAAATAACACACTTTAATAATAAACCCTTTTCGACTTAAATTCCAAATTTAATCGCTACGGGTCTCAAAGCCCGATTAATATCCAATATTAATTTAATTAAAGTCTAATGGGCTTTTAATTAATTTCTTAAGGCGTGGTCTTTTGGTCAACTCGGGTCAAACCCGCAACCAAAGTCCAATCCGGGATTTACCCCATAAGCCTTTAAATTAATTTTGGCCCATTAGGCCCAATTAAATTACAAAGGTCCATTAGTTGCATTTGGGCTTTATGGTTAAGGTTTTGGGCCCAATTGGATCCAATCCATTTGGCCTAAACCCAACTTGATAAAATCAAGCCCAATAGGCCCAATTACAACATTAGAAGCCCAAATCCAATTTAAGGCCTCAAATAATTAAATTACATAAATCCAATTTAACAATTTAATTACTTAAAGTGCATTACATGATTAATCAACTAAATCAACATTTCCAAAACACTAAATTAGTCCAATTAATCATACTCAATTTCATCATCACATGTCCAACACATTAAGATTAAAATCAAACTCATTACATGCTTTACTTATTCTTGGCAATAAGGGTAATTACATGTCCGATTTGTTTCAATCCAATTAAACCAATTCGACATTAAATCAATATACCCTAATGATTTTCAAACATCCAATGTTTCAAAAAATCAAAATTCACCAAGAACACAAAGGGGCATAACTCTCGGCCAAGATAAATTTTGGGCAAATTTGTTCCAAACAAATTTGATCAAATTGATCCAACCAATCATCAATTAAAATACATTCAAGCATACTTTATCATCCAATTTCATAATTGCATGCTCAATTCATTTTACCCAATTTCAAGTTTCATGACATACTTTCAAAATTGGGGAAATTTGTTCCAAACAATATTTAATCAAATTGATCCAACCATCATCAATTAAACATGTATTAAGCATACTTAATCATCCAATTTCATAATTGCATGCTCAAATCAATTTTACCCAATTTAAAGTTTCATGACATACTTGGCAATTTGGGGATTTTTCGTCCAAATCGAATTCAATCCAATTGATTCCGCAATCGACGTTAAATCATCATCCCGAATGATTTCCAACACTTCCAATTGTCAAAAATCAAAAATCCCAAGACATTAAAGAAATTACATATTCGGCCAAGGAGGAAAATTTGGGGAAAATTGATCCAATCATATTTTCTTCAAATTGACCTAATCAATCTTCAATTCAAACACAATTAAGCATACAAATCCATCCAATTTAATTTATCATGCTCAAAATCAAGTTTGCCCAAATTTTAGCCCTAACATTTTTCATGCTTTTAACCTAAGCTCTTGATGCCATTGTAGGAGTTTCTATAGGTCCCAAGATCAAAACTCAAGCATGAATCATAAGCGAATACAACGACGGAAGTGCGGAATACTTACATCGAGCGGTTGAGAGACGATTTGGGCAACAAAACGAACTGAAATTCTGCTCACTGCCCACTGCTCATGTGCGTGAATGCAGCAGTTTGTGGCTTCTGTTTTGCGCCATTTTGATCAAGAAAAACGAGCTTCAAGCTTCATCAAAAACGTTCCTTGCTCATGGGTATACTTCCCTTATCACCTTGGCATGATCCCGGAGTGTGCTAGCACTCTTGTTTTGCCACAAAACACACTTGCTTCCCTCCATTTTGTTCACGGCAGTCCAAGAAAAAACCAGAACAGAAATGGCGTGAGAGAAGAGAGGAGAAGAAGAGGAGAGAGTTTGACTTTTCAATTTTCTGTTCTCCTTTTTGTTCAAAAAACGTGAGAAGCAAAATTAAGCAATAATGATGTATCAATACCAAAATGAATTTTTTAGATAAAAACTCTTCAAAAACGTGAAAAGCTTTTCCCTCCTAAAAATTCATTAAATGGCATCATCATCTACATTGAGAATAGAGACAATGTATCATCCCATAAAGGTGACTAGATACATCCATCATCTATTCGTGTCAAGTAATGAGACTTCGCGATGTGATTTGCGGATCCTACTCGTTTCAAAATACGAATGTGTCCGCAAACACTTTCGGGCTCGGTTTCGCTAATTCCGAATTAACGCATTTCCGTCGCGACGAGAACTAAATAATTACGCCTAGCGAAATCACTATTCACGTCGCTAACGAATTAATTCTAAATTAATTCGCTCGCCCGAATTAAAATCTAATTTTAATTCCGCGTCGAAATCTAATTTCGTTTAATATATCAAATATATTAATTCCTCGATTAATTCCAAATCAATGTTTCTCTCTCTTCAATTGATATTTTATCCTAGATAAAGTGTCTCCGAAATTAATCCCAGATTAATTCTCTCTCTCATCATATTAATCCCAGATTAATATAAGTGCGAGTCATACGTCATCGGTGAATCTTTGGGAAGCGACCCATGAGATCCCCGGATATGTTGGCAGTAAATACGGTCGTCGGAGTATCCGAATCACGTACGTACCAAGTACTACGTTCTACCGATTTACGAGACAAGGTCGACTCCTAGCAAAGCACCAAGTCTTCCCAATTCTCCGGACATATTCTCATAAGAATATTAAGATCTGTATCAAGCGTAGTATACCATTGTATTGTGCATATCGGCCCAGTATCGGATAGTCACGTGCTAGGCCTGGGGCTGGATAAGTGTCTGCCCCGTACGAAGCACATGTCGGATGTCTGGTAACTAGTCTCTATAATCGGATATACATGACCTTGTCATAATATCCCGATGGCCGCGCAGCACTTAAGAGCACTAATACCGTATCCTGCGTGACATCATCTCCACTATGACTGGAGTGATACTTCCGTCTTGACATCACATCCAATACACTACGACTCTCTGATAAACCCAGAAGTGGTGTACGCAGAACCGGTTAAAGCCTGTACCACCAAGACCAAAGTCTATCGATTATCGTAAGTATTAGCGATGTAAGTCTCAGGTTAAGACTATACACACCTACCTTGATTTCGGCCTCCCATAGACACATAGTCATAATACCAATGGGATTCCGAAGGGTCTATCCAGAGCGAAGCTGTTTCCCGTACCATCGGTGAAACACGACCTCCTATCGCACTTGCATAAGTATCCAAACTTATATATATGAGAACTATGCCGTTGTGCCCTCACAACGCACACAAGTGCAATACTAGCCTATTCCGCATTATCAATGTCCAGTCTCGATAATACTCCGGCTAGGGATATTTAATGATTAATCCTTCGGGGACTGATACTGTCTCATATCATTCTCAGTCCAGGAACTAATCATATGGACCTCTCTTCATTTATATATATCTATGGTGATCTAATCACAAATGATGAGAGTGCAATTTCCTTGTCACATAGTTAATTTGCTACAACAACACAATGATCTGTGCAAATAGTGACGCTATGGGTCATTTTGTCCAACATCAGTTGCTAACAGAACTATCCTAATCCAATTAGGATTTTATAGATCCAAAATGCTTCTATTGCGCCTTAGTTGCTTCAATTTTCCGCTTTTGTTATTTATCGGCAACAATATCTGTGGTTTCTAGATTAGGTCCCAAGATCATAAATCAAGCAATGAAACAAGTGAATACACATTCAAATGAGGGCGTGATATACTCCATTGACCGGACTTGCGACGCGAAGAAGACAACTCCTCCAAGAAGCTCGGCAATGGCTCTTCTAGCTGTGGACTGCTCGGTTTGGGCTGTGTGATGAAACGAAAATCCTCAAAATTCGGCCATTGATGACTCCATGGAAGCTCCAAGCTTCAAGCTTCAAAACGTATTCCATGCTCACAAAAACACTGCCCTAACACCTTAGGATGACTCAAGTGTGCTAGCACTTTGTTTTTGCACAAAAAGTCTCACTTGCTTTTATTTTGCGTTCAGCAGAACCAGAAACAGAGAAGAAGAAACGGCTCAAAGCCGAGTGAGAGAAGAGAGGGAAAAGGGAAAACCGTGTGGAGTGAAGTGGAGAGAGAGAAAAGAAAAAGAAAATGTTTTATATTTATTTGATTTTCCAAAAATCAAATACAAAAATCTTTTTCCATTTTCCAAAAAGTCAAAAGGAAAAGCAATTAATGCTTTTCAATCAACTCACATCAATCACTCAATCAATCAATCAAATGTCTCATCACTAAAAGTGACATGTGATTTGACACTTGATGTGACTTGCGATTTGACACTTGATTTGACTTTCGTGCCGCAGTCGAATTCGAAATGCGAATGCGCTCGTAAATAATCCCGGGCTCGGGTTCGCTAATTCAAATTAACGAATTTTCCGTTGCGACGCAATTAAACGATTACTCCTAGTGAAATCACTATTCACGTCGCTAACGAATTAATTCTAAATAAAATCGTTCGCCCGAATTAAAATCTAATTTTAATTCCGCGTCGAAATCCAATTTCGCATAATATATCAAATATATTATTTTATTAATTAATTCCAAATTAATCGTTCTCTCTCTTAATAAAATATTTTATCCAGATAAAATATCTCCGTAATTAATCCCAGATTAATTTTCTCTCTCTTCTAATTAATCCCAGATTAATTAAAGTGCGAGTCATACGTCATCGGTGAATCTTCGGGAAGCGACCTATGAGATCCCCAGATATGATGGCAGTAAATTCGGTCGTCGGACTATCCGAACACGTAAGTACCTCGTACTACGTTTATACCGATTTACAAGACAAAGTTGGCTTCTAGCAAAGCGCCATGCCAACCTAATTCTCCAGAAATATCCTTATAGGAATATGTGATCTATATCAAGCGTAGTATACCGTAGTATTGTGTATGTCGATCCAGTATCAGATGTTCACGTGCTAGGCCTGGGGCTGGAATTGTGTCTGCCCCGTACGAAGCACATATCATATGTCTGGCAACTAGTCTCTATAATCGGATATACATGACCTAGTCATAATATCCCGATAGCTCGAGCATTTAAGAGAACAAGTTCCGTATCCCACGTGATCATCATCTCTATATGACTGGAGTGATACTTCCGTCTTGACATCACACCCAACACACTACGATTCTCAATATACCCAGAATTGGCGTACACAGAACCTGTTAAAGCCCTGGACGACCTCAACCAAAGTATATTGATTGTCACAAGTATTAGCGGTGCAAGTCTCAGGTTAAGACCAAATACACCTACCCTGATTGCAGACTCCCATAGACACATAGTCATACTACCAATGGGATTCCGCATGGGTCTATCCAGAGCGAAACTGTTTCCCGTACCATCAGTAAAACACAACCTCCTATTACACTTGCGTGAGTATCTGTGGACCACAGAAATCGGCGACGCTGTTCTAGGCTCGCGGCCTAGTTGGGAGTACGGAGTAGTCCGCGGAGGAACTAAACCGGAGAAATAACATGGAGTCACCACCCAGTGTAAACCGGGAAAATATGATTTAAGGCCGCACTCACCCCTCGCAAGGGAAGACCTCAAACCGTTGGGTTCGGAATGGTCCCTTACTTATGTCACTTGTGATGATATGATTTGTGCAATAAACTAACCGAATCTATTCAACACACATGCTCAAGGTTAACCTATGTCTAGTTTGTATTCATCATAATTACTCCTAATCTAAGTTTGCATGCTCGAAAATAAGTCTTTAAACGGCAAACACACAATGAGCACAATGAGCACATTGAGCCATTAAACCAAAATAAACAATAAACTATTTAAACATAATCATAAACTAAACAAAATGTCATGCATAAAATAACGTAATCATGCTTTGAAAATAAATAATAAACTAGGCTAACTCATGCTTAAATAACAAATAAATAATCTACGGACTATAACATGCTCAAATACAAGTTTGGATGAGACGAAATACGTCTCTCTTAAGTGGTACGTGGCGTTGTATCCCGAGTACAAACCGCACTACTGTCCATTCGGATTCAGCTACGGAATTTACGTCCGGGTTTCCATCCTATATACCACAAAATGGAACACATATTCCGCTCATCCAACAATCACATCATGCCTCAAACGACTCTCATGCGATAATATTTTTAAAATAAACAAAATAAACGAAAGATAATAAATAAAAGGGTGCCCTCAGGTCTAACCTTTTAAGTCGCTTCTCGAGAGTGCGTTGGGACGTCGCTGGAAGGGTTAACGCTTCGCTCTTCTTCTGGTTCGCTGGTTTGCTGTTTCCGCTCGCTGTTTTCTCTGTTTTCTTCACTGTTTTTCTCTATTTCTGGACTGCTATTTGGGATGATTTTTGGATGGTTTTCGGGTCGATCTTTGGTGCAGTTTCAGGACTATTTTAGGGACTATTTTTCGGTGATGATGAGCTGCTAGTTTCTGGTGAGTTTGGTTCGGTTGTAGGTGAGTGTGAAGAGGGCACTGTTTATGGCTTGTTTTTCTGGTTGATGATTTGTTCGGTGGAGGGGTTAGAAGAGTCATGGTCCAACAAATCCCCATAGCTCAACCTCTATTTGTCCCTCTCACGGTCTCTATCACGATGATTTCTATTAAAACTAATATATGCATGCCTTGCAGAACCATTACTAGAACCAGAGCCCACAAACAAAGGTAATGGTAACTGCAACGGGCATCAGTTCACATACATACTACAATGGAATTGAATAACAAATCTGTCAGTCTCTACGCCTCTATCTTCATTCAGAGATGGATTTCCAGACACCACTACCAAAGCCAACAATAACAACTCTCAACAGACCCTCATCTCTTTAAAAAACACCAATCCAAGTGTAAGAATGTGAATCAGGGTTTGAGTTTTGTTGTCGTGTTAATTAGCAGCAGCGAGTTCCTTCTTTATTCCACCATTATTTGGCTCCAGTTATAGTGCCTTCTCGAAGCTTTCAACGGCAGCATCAACATCATCAAGGGTCATGTATGCCTGACCTCAGCGAAATAAGGCTTTCACATTTTCTCCATCACGCATTGCAAGCTCGGTATCCAACAATGCACCTTTCAGATCCCCCAGTTCCTGTCTACAGGCAGAACTATTTGTGAATATCAGTGACTTTGTCTTTCTTAAAGTTGAACTCTTCTCATAATTGCAATGAAGGTCTTCATCGATTCCATCTTTCTCCCAGCAGATATCCAGATAACGTAGAACCTTTTGGTACGTCCTAAGAGCCATCTTATAGTATTGTTTCGTGTAATATTCATTTCCAAAACCCTTAATAGAATCAACAGTATCCATCCACCAAGAAAACTAAGTTATACAGAAAATATGATATCGCAAAATCCAACTCTCTCATCTTATGCATGGTTGCTTATGTGTTTCAATAATACTTTAAATATCATATTTCATGTTTTGATAATCATTTAATCACCTCGATTTCATTGCCGCAAACTCTGCAGCCAGATCCATGGCTGGGGTTACTTGCGCTGCATTTGTTCCATGTCCAGAAGTAAGACCTCCTTTTCCTTTACCACACCTGCCAAGCTGTTGTCAGCCACTCCGACACCTCCAACAGTTTGCTCTTGTCTGATTTCTCTGGGAATCCAGCACATACGACAGCCTTATTTGTGCTTTCGTCGGTACTGAAGACCATGACCGGCATTCCCTTCTACTCTATGACTTTCAAAACTGCCTCACGAACTGCAGCTGTATTCAATCCAACCTCAACACGAGAGATGCAGAAGGGTTTATTGTTTTCTTCTTAGTTTCCCTAAGAGAGAGAGAGGAGAGAGGGTTATGGTGCCGTATCCAGGTTTTTTTTGTTCACGGCTTTTCACTGCTTTATTCGGTTAAAGTTGGCTGTATTGGTTGTGGCCCTATTTTTTGTCGGTGGCGCTGCTGATGTTGAAGGTTTATTTATTGCTTTATTCGGTCAATCTGTGTTTTTTTGGGAGAGAGCTGTGCCGAGGAAGGCATTAGGGTTTCTGTCTTTTTTGTTTGTTCTTCGTCGTGAGTTTCATGGGCTGAAGCCGAAATCTAGATTTAGTTTAGGGGTTCTTATATAGTGGTGAGCTAGGGTTAGGGTTTTGGATGGGTGCATATGGATTTTTGGTAGGTGAATATCTTCAATTGGTAGGTGAATTATTTTAATTTTGGAAGTGATTTAATTTAATTAACTTTAATTAATTTAATTTGTGACATGTGTTTTAATTTAATTTAATTTGTTTTAATTTAATTTGTGAGATGTGTTTTAAATGTTTTAATTATTTTTTTGATGTGATTTAATGGGTTTGGTGTGTTTTTTAAAACAGAGGTCCAACAAGCGAACCCAAAGCGAAACAAGCGAGTTAAATCTGACAAAATACTAATTCCCAACTTTACCCTTCCAACGTCCGTTTCCCGCGGCTTTCACAACTAAAGAGGTAGTGTCTCCATACGAGACTCATCATCGGGCTAATATGCAAAAATGCAATGCCTACAGTCGCCCCCACTTGATGGGACTTGTGCAGTGTGTTACAATGACAATCCTATCAAAGTACGTGCAATGTATTTTCACTTACCTGGTTCCCCAGCTGCCACCTGACTTGCCTGCTGCTACGAACTGATTTGCTGATGTAGTAGATATGGTGGCGAGGCTCCTCGACCTCTGGGCTTTGTTCCCGAACCACCGAATGTGAACTGTGATGATGATGCAGTGGGCCCTCGACCCTGGGACGCATCCCGGAATTGCAACCGACAACGGGGGCACCTCGACCCTGGGCACCTCGACCCAACACCGCTGACAATAGGGACCTCGCCCTCGAACTGATGATGTAATGGGCACCTCGACCCGGAACTACAACCGACAACGGGGGCACCTCGACCCTGGGCACCTCGACCCGGAACTACGATCGACAATGGGGGCACCTCGACCCAACACCGCTGACAATATGGACCTCGCCCTCGAACTGATGATGTAGTGGGCACCTCGACCCGGAACTACAACTAACAATAGGGGCACCTCGACCCAACACCGCTGACAATAGGGACCTCGCCCTCGAACTGATGATGTAGTGGCCACCTCGACCCGGAACTACAACCGACAACGGTGGCACCTCGACCCTGGGCACCTCGACCCAACACCGCTGACAATAGGGACCTCGCCCTTGAACTGATGATGTAGTGGGCACCTCGACCCTGGTCACCTCGACCCGAACTACAATCGACAACGGGGGCACCTCGACCTTGGGCACCTCGACCCAACACCGCTGACAATAGGGACCTCACCCTCGAACTGATGATGTAGTAGGCACCTCGAACCTGGGCACCTCGACCTGGAACTACAACCGACAACGGGGGCACCTCAACCCAAAAACGCTGACAATAGGGACCTCGCCCTCGAACTGATGATGTAGTGGGTCTTCGACCCTGAAATGGTACTGATGCGGGCCTCGCCCTCAAAACTGATTCTGATGTGGGCCTCGCCCCCAGACTGGTACTGATGTGGGCCTCACCCCAAACTGATATGGGCTTCGCCCCAAACTGATACCTATGTGGGCCTCGCCCCAAACTGATAAGGGCCTTGCCCCAAACGGACACTAATGTGGGCCTCGCCACAAACTGATGCTGACGTGGGCCTCGCCCCCAAACTGATGTGGGCCTCGCCCCAGACTGACACTGATGTGGGCCTCGCCCCAAACTGACACTGATGTGGGCTTCGCCCCCAAGCTGATACTGATGTTGATATGGGCCTCGACCCTGGGACTCATCCCAAAAACTGATACTAACGTGGGCCTCGACGCTCAGACTCATCCCCAAAACTGATACTGATGTTGGCCTCAACCCTGAGACTCATCCCCAAGCTGATACTAATGTGGGCCTCGACCCTGGGACTCATCCCCAAAACTGATACTAACGTGGGCCTCGACCCTGGGACTCATCCCCAAAATTGATACTGATGTGGGCCTCAACCCTGGGACTCATCCCCAAGCTGATACTAATGTGGGCCTCGACCCCTGCTCCATCCTCAAACTGATACTGTTGTGGGCCTCTCCCCCAGCCTGATACTAATATGGGCCTCACCCCAAACTGATATTGATTTGGGCCTCGCCCCATGCTGATACTGATATTGGCCTCACCCCAAACTGATACTGATATGGGCCTCGCCCCCAGAATGAGGCCTCGCCCCTAGACTGATACTGATGTGGACCTCGCCCCAGACTGATACTGATGTGGGCCTCGCCCCCAGACTGAAACTGATGTGGGCCTCGCCCCCCAGAATGTCATACCCGGCAGAACTAATACTAAACCAATGTAGGCCTCGCCCCCAGAATGCCATACCCGGCAGAACTGATACTGAACTGATGTGGGCCTCGCCCCCAGAATGCCATACCCGGCAAAACTAATATTGTACTATATGAGATGGTCCATTCCCGAACCGTTACTGGTCCATTCCTGAACCGTTACTGTGATGTGGTCCATTCCCGAACTGTGTTCCATTCTCGGAGTGCCATTCTCGGCTTGTTCATTCCCGCACGGTGCTCCGTTCTTGCAGTGTCATTCTCGGCTTGTTCATTCCCGAACTGTACTTCATTCTCGGATTGCCATTCTCGGCTTGTTTATTCCCGAACCTTGCTCCATTCTTGGAGTGCCATTCTCGACTTGTTCATTCTCGAACTCTGCTCCATTTCTCGGATTGCCTTTCTCGGCTTGTTCATTCTCGAACTGTGCTCCATTCTCGGAGTGCCATTCTTGACTTGTTCATTCTCGAACTCTGCTCCATTTCTCGGATTTCCATTCTCGGCTTGTTCATTCTCAGAAGTGTCATTCTCGGCTTGTTCATTCTCGAACTGTGCTCCATTCTCGGAGTGCCATTCTCGGCTGGTTCATTCTCGAACTATACTGAATGTGGGCTTTATTCCCAGAGTGCCATACCCGACAAAACCGATGATGTGTCTCCATACCCGGAGTGCTACTGTAATATCTCCATCCCCAGAGTGCCGTACCTGGAAAAACTGATCTGATATCTCCATACCCGGAGTGCCGTACCTGGCAAAACTGATATGATATCTCTATATCCAGAGTGCCGTACCTGGCAGAACTGATACTGAACAAATGTGGGCCTCGCCCCCAGAATGCCATACCCGACAGAACTAATACTGAACCAATGTGGGCCTCGCCCCTAGAATGCCATACCCGGCAGAACTAATACTGAACCAATGTTGGCCTCGCCCCTAGAATGCCATACCCGGCAGAACTAATACTGAAACAATGTGGGTCTCGCCTCCAGAATGCCAAACCCGGCAAGCCTGCTATTGATGCTGATGATGATGTGGGCCTCGCCCCCAGAGTGCCATACCCGGCAAAACTGATGCTGATAATAATGTGGGCTTCGCCCTATGATTCATTCCTGGATTCATTCTAAAACTTTGACAGCGTGGGCCTCGGCCCTGGGATTCATTCACGGATTCATTCTAAAACTCTACTGATGTGGGCCTCGGCCCTGAGATTCATTCCCGGATTCATTCCAAACCTCTGCTGATGTAGGCCTCGACCCTGTGACTCATCCCCAAAACTGAAATTGATATGGGCCTCAACCCTGGGATTCCTTCCTGGATTTACTCTAAAACTCTGACGATGTGGGCCTCCACCCTGGGATTCATTCTCGGATTTCCAAAACTCTGAAGATGTGGGCTTCGACCCTGGGATTTATTCCCGAAACTAATGATGCTATGTTGTTGTTTCTGGTGGGCTTGTCTTTGTCGCTTTCTCTTTTTCTTCTTTTAAGACCTGTGAATACAAAACAAAACAAACACAAAAAAAGAATGCAAAATATGTTACGTGTATGCATGCATGCATGAATGAATTTCTTATTCCGCTGGGTAGGTCTTCCGCCAGTTCTCCAGGTGATTGCTCAGTCTTCTCTTTGGTCTCATGACTCAATTTCTTGTTATTCTTCTTATTCACGGTGTGGTAGACTGGTCGCCCCCAGTCTGGGTTTAGCTTTCTGTTGTCCGCTGTTTGCACTAGGTCAAGATGAACCACATGGTGGGGCCTTCCATATCATCATACTATATCACATGCTACGAAATAGTCCCAATAGTTATACATATTATCGTCCTCAAGGAATGCCCAGTAATGAAACCAGAGAACATTCAAAACACTCAATGCAACACAAATCTGAGTTTTTGAATAAATGATCTATGCCAGACTCAATGTGTGTGTGTGCAACGGTTCTTTCGCAACTTGATCCTTAAGCAAGCCAACTCAATCATTTCGTTTCAAAAATCGGGATCGGTGGGTCAAACCAACCTAGATGTCTCAATTATATTCCGCAATTGCTTTTTCGTGCTCAATGTGGTATGGTTTTATCTTTCTTTTCCTTTGTCTATCTTTTTGTCTCTCTTTTTTTTCTTTTTTTTTTTTCATTTTCATTTTTTTTCATTTTCATTTTTTTTCAACACACCTACCCTTTAAGGTAGCATTTCTCCTCATGGTGGTCCTAATACTCGCCCATGGGTAGCTTCACGCTTATCAGTTATAGGCGATTTATTTCTTTTCTTTAGAGACCTCTTTTTTTTTTCAACCATACCACACATCATAACACAAGCAAGTCAGGATAGATATCTAAGCAAAACTGTCTCATCGACCCGCAATTTCTTCAAACTAGTCACATTGCCAACTACTCAGGTTTTCACCGCTAGAAACCTATAGTGAAGTGCTTACGAGTCTAGCATAGATCAACAATTCAAAGCATCAGATAAAAACACATCAAGAGTTTATCGTTTCTAAGATTTCACCCTATAACTATTAAAGACTAAACTACCCTTTTTTTTTTTTTTTTTTTCTTTCTCTTTTTTCTTTTCTCTCTTTTTTTTCTTCTTTTTTTTTTTTTTTTTTTTTTAAGGCCCACCATGGTCTTTCTATCCTTGCCGTAAAGTTTCTGTTCCTCGGTTTCCTTTCCACGATATCCATTGTTGCTAAATCTTCTTTGACCAAATCTTTTTTTTTGCTTCTCTAACCCAACGGATATCTATGATGGCTTTTTAAGACAAGGGTGTTGGAAATTATCTAAGGTCCCAAGATCAAACAAGACATGAAAACATGCGTGAATACACCAATGAAGATAGCGGAATACTTACATTGATCGGTTATGTCGATATGAAGATGAATCATGCCAAAAACGCACTGCCTTGTAAGCCACTGCAGCAGTCCATGCTCACTGTCTTGGCAGTTTCGGGTCTCAAAACGAAGCTCCAAACTCCATCGGATGAGTCCCGCCTCATGGTCGAACCTCCCTACCACCTTCGCAAGACTTGAAAGTGTGCTAGCACTTGATTTCTCACCATGAGAAACCACTCTTGCTTCCCTTATTCACGCCCAAACTGGTTCAAAACCAGTGAAGATGGCCACCATTTGCAGTGGCGTGAGAGGAAGAGAGAATTTGAGAGAGATAAAATGTGTATTAAGTTGTTAAAATGATTTACCAAAAATCAATTTATATTTATGCCATAATTTTATTAAATTAATAATAAAATTATGACACATAACATGCAATGGCTTAGAGTGTCAAACACTCAAACTCCATGCAATGACATTGAGTGCAATGTACACAATCTACATGCAAAGCATTAGAATGACATGTGTCATGTGGGTCCCACGTTGCAACTCACGCGTTCGGGTTCGATATTTCCGAAATACCGAGCTTACGTCGCGACGTTAATTCAATCGAATTTAAATAAATAATTGCGCCTGGCGAAATTATTATTTACGTCGCTAACGAATTAATTCTAAATTAACTCGTTTGCCCGAATTAAAATCTGATTTTAATTCCGCGTCGAAATCTAATTTCGTCTAATATATCGAATATATTAATACATCGATTAATTCCGAATTAATCGTTCTCTCTCTTTAGACGACATTTTATCCCAGATAAAATATCTCCGTTATTAATCCTAGATTAATTTTCTCTCTCTTCTGTATAATCCCAGATTATTCAAGAGTGCGAGTTGTGCGTCATCGGTGGATTATCGGGAAGCGACCCATGAGATCCCCGGATAATCTGGCAGTAAATACGGTCGTCGGAGTATCCGAATCACGTACGTACCAAGTACTACGTTCTACCGATTTACGAGACAAGGTCGACTCCTAGCAAAGCACCAAGTCTACCTAATTCTCCGGACATATCCATTAAAGAATATTAAGATCTGTATCAAGCGTAGTATACTAATGTATTGTGCATATCGGCCCAGTATCGGATAATCACGTGCTAGGGCTGGGGCTGGATAAGTGTCTGCCCCGTCCGAAACACATATCGGATGTCTGGTAACTAGTCTCTATAATCGGATATTCATGACCTGGTCATAATATCACGATTGGATGCGCATCACTTTAAGAGCACTAATACCGTATCCTGCGTGACATCATCTCCATTATGACTGGAGTGACACTTCCGTCTTGACATCACATCCAATACACTACGATTCTCAATATACCCGGCATTGGCGTACACAGAACCGGTTACAGTCCTAGACGACCTCAACTAAAGTATATCGATTGTCGTAAGCATTAGCGATGTAAGTCTCAGGTTAAGACTATACACACCTACCTTGATTTCGGCCTCCCATAGACACATAGTCATAATACCAATGGGATTCCGAGGGGTCTATCCAGAGCGAAGCTGTTTCCCGTACCATCGGTGAAAACACCTCCTCCTATCGCACTTGCATAAGTATCCAATACTTATATATATGAGAACTATGTCGTTGTGCCCTCACAACGCGCACAAGTGCAATACTAGCCTATTCCGCATTATCGATGTCCAGTCTCGATAATACTACGGCTAGGGATATTTAATGATTAATCCTTCGTGGACTGATACTGTCTCATATCATCTCAATCCAGGAACTAATCATAGGGACCTCTCTTCATTTATATATCTATGGTGATCTAATCACAAATGATGAGAGTGCAATTTCCTTGTTACATAGTTAATTTGCTACAGCAACACAATGATCTGTGCAAATAGTGACGCTATGGGTCATATTATCCAACAATCTCCCACTTGGCACATAGCCAGTCACTCGAGTGTCCTACACCCGAACTATGTAGGTTCGCTCAAATTGCTGAGGAAAGGTTTTCGTCAGCGGATTTGTTCGATTATCGTCTGACGCGATTTATACGATCATCACATCGCCACGATGTATGATCCGAACGAATCAGATGATATAGAAGTATATATCTGGATCGTCGATGAGACCTTTAATTCCTTAGCTTGTGCTGACGCCTAGCTCAGCTGCTAACAGAACTATATCTAATCTAATTAGATTTATTTCGATCCAAATGGCTTCTATTGCTGCCTCAGCTGCAGCAATAATCCGCATTTGTTGTTTATTCGGCATTCTATCAGCAGTTATCTTGCTCGGAATATTTCCAGCTCACTGTCCCGTTATTCAAACTTTATAGTACCGCAGTATTTAATCGTTTGGAAACTTGCATAGTGATCCCAGTCACTTCAAGTTCTCCTTCTCCATAGTAAAAGATAGCATCTTTAGTTCTCAGAGATACTAACAGATGTTCTTAACTTCAATCCAGTGACTATCACTTGGATTGACCCGATTGTGACTCCATATGCTCGAAGCGTATGAGACACCAATACAAGTACATTTTAAATGTACAATTTCCCAGAGAGTGTTAACAACTCCAAATCTATCCCAGTAGATTTTTATTCCTTGAATAAAGGTTGTTACTCCCCAGAATTCTACGGAGAATTTCTATGAAAGAATATCTATGAAAGCCAAGCTTTCACCAATTGCTTTATGGGAATTTCACTGTCAGTGCGCTCTCCCACTAACCTCCTTATATACACAAGAATTATTTCGTTTTGAGTTAAATCATAAACCATTATGATTATTTCAAAACGTCAGTTCCAAGAACCTTATGCTTGCTTTGATCCAAACATGGATCGAATAACCCGCAAACCTTGTTTGTCGGTTATACAAAATCGTCAGGATGTTGTAAACATCCTCCAAAAGGTTTCCTTTTCAGGAAAGCGATTTTGATTTGTAACTGACATATTTCATAAATGAAATATACAGTTATCAACAAGCATCTTCAAAATGGATTTACCATGGCAACAGGTAAAAGGTTGAACCGTTATTAACACAATGTTGATAACGATACCTTTTCGTCAAAAGCCTAGCTTTGTACGTTGGTATGTTGCCTTCCATGTATGTCTTCCTTGAAGACGTTAATGTACCATAGGCACAATGCCTTGTGGTACAACAACTAGTATCCAAAATAGTTGTTATACATGGAATCCATTTCGGACTCATGGCACTTTGCCATAACAGGGAGTCGATACCTCGTATCACTTCCTCATAACGTAGTCGGATGGTACACCTCCATAAGATTGACATCTTTATGAGGTTAGATCAGAAACCCATACCCTAGGTTGTTTTCTGACTCTATCCGATCTACGAAGTTCTTGTGTATTTGAAGATTAATGGTATAGATTCATCATAGATGAACTATTTGTGTTCCATTAAGGACTTCGTGCCTTGAACAGTATTACTCCGATTTTCATCGAGTATCACTATCCTCCCACTGACCACTGCATATCGGTATTCCTCTCAGGAAAACCGCATGGTGAGCAACAATACATTGTTCTCATGTGGGATTTATAAGTACTATACTTAAGGTTTCCCTTAGGATAACCTATATTGGCACTTATCCAATTTGGGTCCTAGTTTGGTATCATCCAAACGCTATGCCTGGCATACCCAAATTATCAGGAATGAGAAACCTCGTTTCTTCCCTGTTCATATCCTATATGATATCTGTCAAACAGATTTATATGGAACCTTATTCTAAATAAGTTTTGCACTGTTAATACATATCCTGTTGAAGGAAATAGTAGCTCAGAGCGACTCGTGATAAACCTTATCATGTCCAACAAAATTCGGTTTTAGTTCGGACACACCGTCTAACTGACGTGTCTCGGGAGGAGTCCTCACATGAAAGAACACCGTACTCTTTCATTATATATGAAACTTACTGCTTAAGTATTTTCCATTCGGTCTTACCGTGGCGGAATAACACTATAGCCGATCTGTTTGTTTTCTTCGTGTCGAAACTTCAAAAGTTTCCGATCTGTGTTCTTCAAAAGAAACACATAACCACAACGTGATGCTACATCCGTTAAGGTCACGAAATATTCATGTTCACATCTAGCCTAGCTAGATATGGGCCCACTTAATTCACCATGAATAGGGCTAACAGATCGGTGGCCCTTTTACTATTACCAAGTAAATAGTATTTTAGGTATTTTAACCTAATAAACTAGATTCGTAGACCTTATTTGAATAGTCAAATCAGTCCTAGTACCCACTCTTAAAAGTGTGGATATACGAGTCTTGTTTAATTGTGTCCTAGACAACAATGCCACAAATAAGTCTCCATTGATCAAATCAATTTGAGCTATTTATTTGTCATTTTATATGTTTGAGATTTTATTATATTCAAAATATAAATTATGTTATTTACATCCAATGTATTTATCTCAGTATCATCTTTATATAATGAAACACTTTAGTGTTCTAGATAAATATAAAGGTTTATCCGCATCGGATTAAACACTGATATAGAGATAATGTCTCTAGTCAAACTAGTTACATTATAACATTTCCTAATTTAAGTACATACCCAAAGGGTAGTTCCTAAACTTAGGTATCTACGGTCGAAACAGCGACTTTCGTCCCGTTTCCAATTCGCAGAGAAATCTCGGCTTGAAGCCAGTATCCAGCTCACAGCGGATTCTGAACGTCAATACATATATGTATTATGTACCACACTAAGTATTTAAAATCCAATTTAATACTAGTAGTAAACATAACTTTGACAAATATTTTTAAAGTTAGAGCCTCGCCCTATCTTTAATTCCTTCGTGTCTTCCATATCCAAATGGTAGTCACTTTGGGATATGTCAATTACCTTTTCAATATTTCACAAACCTTTGGCCAAGCCTTGGGTTTTAGAATATCGAAATGATGTGCACCTTGTGCTACATGCCCAATTGCAAACTTTGACTTTTCTCCACTAGAAAAGTCAATTAATTGCAATTTAATACTTTTAAATCTAAAGATAGATTTATTATAAGTATATTAATTAAGCACTAAAGTCATCATCACATAAATCTTCCAAAGACTTTATGCTCTACTATTTGCTTAATAATGGGCTTAGTCATAATAAGTTATTTTATCAAATAAATTAACCTATTATTATTCCCAATGAAAATTAAATCATTTAAAGCATTTAATCCAATGATTATATATTTTAAATATTCAACTTTTCAATTCTTTCTTGATTTCAATAGTCCAACTATTTAATCAATTTAATAAGGTACTATTTATTATAATGATTACAATAATCCAATTATTTAATCAACTATAATTTTAATATTGATTACTATAATCTAATTATAAAATCAACTATCATTTTAATTCAATTATATTGATTACTATAATCCAATTATAAAATCAACTATATATTGAATGAGTTTGTATATAGTCCAACTATATATATTTTTAAAACAACATAAAATATTAGTCCAACTAATACTTTTGATTAATATGACGAGTAAAATATAGATGAGCGCGTTTAGCGAGTATTCGAACGAATGTTGCAAATTCAATACTTGCCTCCCACTATTTTTCGTCGAGCCTCTAACCCTCTGTCGAGTACTCGGGAAACCGTGTTTCCTAGTGGGCTAGGATCCCGTTAAATATCACACAATCTTGACTTTGGCCAACAAATTGTATGATAATTAACTAGGTAGATCTCGAAGATCAATTGGATCTAATCCAACTCCTAGATCCAGTAGGTGGACATCCAAGTCCTAAACATATATCTTATATATGCCTATATATCAATATATACCCTAACCTTTTTCCTCTGAATCAACTAGGCCTTGGCTTTGGCACAACAAACCTAATGATCCCAGTCAAGCGCGGACCCATTGACATGGAAGCTTCGTAATCAATGTCATTGGACAAGAAGTGGTCTTGACTTTGGCCAACAAACCACAACTTGGACAAGACACCAATATGGAACAAAGCCTCGTGATTAAAACACATCTTCGAAGGACAAGGGCTTGACTTTGGCCAACAACCCCTGCCAATCTAGGATCTTGAGTAAGAATCACTCAATGGAAGGAAAAAAACGCATGATATTTAATGAGGGCTTTTCGCGTGCAAATTGGCTACCAATTTAATTATCTTTGTTAAGGTCTCATCATCATACACCCTTAAACATGCATTCTAAATACATAATAAAGCGAGTATGAAAATAAATAATAATGATATGCGGATGGATACTTAACACATTGATCCTAGATCAAATCTCTCCTTTCTCACTCAAGCTAGCACTGTATTACTTCTACCCGTTACACTACACTTCTAAAGAAACCTCATATACATAGAGGGGAATAGGTGAGAAGAGAATACAAAGAGAAGAAGGTGATAAGGCTGGACACGCAGGTCCAATTTAATAAATCGAATTTATTACAACAATTTCTAAAATTGCCCACCCGACTAATATCCATCCGATATACATTATTCATTCAACACAACCACGTATTCACACACATAAGCATGCTATCAATCAATCTAATCAAATTAATTAATCTGATAATTAAGTGATCATCCAATGTTCAAACAACGATTTGATTTTGTTCGAGTCAAACTCGTTTTTGCGAATAAGTACTTAAAGTACGAATTCATGAATTAAATTAAACTACATCATTAAATCTAATTTAACATGTATTTAATACTAATTCACTATTCAATTCCAAATTAAATATTACACTTTTATTTAATAAACCTTTTACGATTTAAATTCCAAATCTAATCGTAACGCGTCTCAAAGACCGATTAACGTCCAACGTCAATTCAATTAAAGTCCAATGGGCTTTTGATTGATTTCTTAAGGCGTGGACTTTTGGTCAACTCGGGTCAAACCGATAACCAAAGTCCAATCCGGGATTTACCCCATAAGCCCATAAATCAATCTTGGCCCATTAGGCCCAATTGAACTTTAAAGGTTCATTAAGTCGCATTTGGGCTTTATGGTCAAGGTTTTGGGCCCAATTGGATCCAATCCATTTGGCCTAAACCAAACTTGATAAATCAAGCCCAATAGGCCCAATTACAACTTTAAATTCCAATTTCCAAATTAGGCCAAATAATTAAATCCAAAAATCCAATTTTCACAATTTAATTACCAAAAGTGCATTACATGATTAATCAACTAAATCAACATTTCAAAACACCAAATTAGTCCAATTAATCATGCTTAATTCATTATCACATGTCCAACACACAAATGAAAAATCAAACCCATATTACATGCTTCTAAGTCTCGGCCAAGGAGGTTATTTTGTCCGATTTGAATTCAATCCGATTAATACACAATCGACAACGTATTAACTTCCCGAATGATTTCCATACACATCCAATGTTCATAAAATCAAAATTACCAAGACACATTAGGGCATATCCATTCGGCCAAACTAGAATTTTTGGGGTTTTTGTCCAATTCGAAATCCAATCCAATTCGATTCAAATTAACATCAACCTAATGATTCTAACTCATCAAATGAATCAAAAATCAAAAATTCCAAGATCAAAATCCTATACCATTCGGCCAACATGAATATTTTGGGGAAAATTATTCCAAATCAATTTTCAACAAATTAGTCCAACCAAATGAAATTAAACATGTTATAAGCATACTCAAACAATCAATTTATTCAAATCATGCTCAACAAACATTTACCCAAATTTTAAGCCCTACAATTTCATGCTTGCAACATTAGCTCTTGATGCCATTGTTGGAATTTTCTAAGGTCCCAAGATCAAACAAGACATGAAAACATGCGTGAATACACCAACGAAGATAGCGGAATACTTACATTGATCGGTTATGTCGATTTGAAGACGAATCATGCCCAAAAACGCACTGCCTTTGTAAGCCACTGCAAGCAGTCCATGCTCACTGTCTTGGAGTTTCGGGTCTCAAAACGAAGCTCCAAACTCCATCGGATGAGTCCCGCCTCATGGTCGAACCTCCCTACCACCTTCGCAAGACTTGTAAGTGTGCTAGCACTTGATTTCTCACCATGAGAAACCACTCTTGCTTCCCTTATTCACGCCCAAACTGGTTCAAAACCAGTGAAGAATGGCCACCATTGGCGTGAGAGAAGAGAGAATTTGAGAGAGATAAAATTGTGTATTAAGTTTAAATGATTTACCAAAAATCAATTTATATTTATGCCATAATTTTATTAAATTAATAATAAAATTATGACACAAACATGCAATGGCTTAGAGTGTCAAACACTCAAACTCCATGCAATGACATTGAGTGCATTGTACACAATCTACATGCAAAGCATTAGAATGACATGTGTCATGTGGGTCCCACGTGCACTCACGCGTTCGGGTTCGATATTTCCGAAATACCGAGCTTACGTCGCGACGTTAATTCAATCGAATTTAAATAAATAATTGCGCCTGGCGAAATTATTATTTACGTCGCTAACGAATTAATTCTAAATTAACTCGTTTGCCCGAATTAAAATCTGATTTTAATTCCGCGTCGAAATCTAATTTCGTCTAATATATCGAATATATTAATACATCGATTAATTCCGAATTAATCGTTCTCTCTCTTTAGACGACATTTTATCCCGGATAAAATATCTCCGTTATTAATCCTAGATTAATTTTCTCTCTCTTCTGTATAATCCCAGATTATTCAAGAGTGCGAGTTGTGCGTCATCGGTGGATTATCGGGAAGCGACCCATGAGATCCCCGGATAATCTGGCAGTAAATACGGTCGTCGGAGTATCCGAATCACGTACGTACCAAGTACTACGTTCTACCGATTTACGAGACAAGGTCGACTCCTAGCAAAGCACCAAGTCTACCTAATTCTCCGGACATATCCATTAAAGAATATTAAGATCTGTATCAAGCGTAGTATACAATGTATTGTGCATATCGGCCCAGTATCGGATAGTCACGTGCTGGGGCTGGATAAGTGTCTGCCCCGTCCGAAACACATATCGGATGTCGTTGGTAACTAGTCTCTATAATCGGATATTCATGACCTGGTCATAATATCACGATTGGATGCGCATCACTTAAGAGCACTAATACCGTATCCTGCGTGACATCATCTCCATTATGACTGGAGTGATACTTCCGTCTTGACATCACATCCAATACACTACGATTCTCAATATACCCGGCATTGGCGTACACAGAACCGGTTACAGTCCTAGACGACCTCAACTAAAGTATATCGATTGTCGTAAGCATTAGCGATGTAAGTCTCAGGTTAAGACTATACACACCTACCTTGATTTCGGCCTCCCATAGACACATAGTCATAATACCAATGGGATTCCGAGGGGTCTATCCAGAGCGAAGCTGTTTCCCGTACCATCGGTGAAACACGACCTCCTATCGCACTTGCATAAGTATCCAATACTTATATATATGAGAACTATGCCGTTGTGCCCTCACAACGCGCACAAGTGCAATACTAGCCTATTCCGCATTATCGATGTCCAGTCTCGATAATACTACGGCTAGGGATATTTAATGATTAATCCTTCGTGGACTGATACTGTCTCATATCATCTCAATCCAGGAACTAATCATAGGGACCTCTCTTCATTTATATATCTATGGTGATCTAATCACAAATGATGAGAGTGCAATTTCCTTGTTACATAGTTAATTTGTACAGCAACACAATGATCTGTGCAAATAGTGACGCTATGGGTCATATTATCCAACAAAGGGGAGTTAAACATGATGCATGTATGTATGAGATACGTGCAATGTAGGTAATATATAAGCCCATTTAAGAATTGTTACACTAATTTGCCCCATTTCATTTTAAAGTATTCATCACACTATTGCGCGGTGCAAACTTGTCCCAGTTGAAAAGGCCCACATGTTTACACTTTGCGATAACATGGCTAAACATACTCCAAAATGATAAGAGGCCCAAACATAAAATGGCCCATCGATATTTTAGAAGCTTTTGGCCCAACTGTCAAAGGACCGAACTCGTCCAGTTAAATGGCCCAACAAGTTCACATCTTTGACAAAAGGTCCAACTGGATCAAATGACGACGGTCGAAAAACATCAAGATAAAAAAAATAATTTCTACTAGTTCTATGACTAAGGTTCAGATGTGGGTTTACGGGGGAGTGCGGACAAAGGCTTCGGTGACGAAGGCTCTCGCTGACAATGCCTTTAAAGAAACCTTCAACCCACAGTAGACACAGTTAATTAAAGCACAAATTCAGACATTTACAAGACATTATTTCGGGGCTGATTCTCTATCCCCAGTGGAGTTGCCAGACTGTGGACCACAGAAATCGGCAACGCCGTTCTAGGCTCGCGGCCTAGTTGGGAGTACGGAGTAGTCCGCAGAGGAACTAAACCGGAGAAATAACATGGAGTCGCCACCCAGTGTAAACCGGGAAAATGTGATTTAAGGCCACACTCACCCCTCGCAAGGGAAGACCTCAAACCGTTGGGTTCGGAATGGTCCCTTACTTATGTCACTTGTGATGATATGATTTGTGCAATAAACTAACTGAATCTATTCAACACACATGCTCAAGGTTAACCTATGTCTAGTTTGTATTCATCACAATTACTCCTAATCTAAGTTTGCATGCTCGAAAATAAGTCTTTAAACGGCAAACACACAATATCACACAATGAGCACATTGAGCCATTAAACCAAAATAAACAAATAACTATTTAAACATAATCATAAACTAAACAAAATGTCATGCATAAAATAACGTAATCATGCTTTGAAAATAAATAATAAACTAGGCTAACTCATGCTTAAATAACAAATAAATAACCTACGGACTATAACATGCTCAAATACAAGTTTGGATGAGACGAAATACGTCTCTCTTAAGTGGTACGTGGCGTTGTATCCCGAGTACAAACCGCACTACCGTCCATTCGGATTCAGCTACGGAATTTACGTCCGGGTTTCCATCCTATATACCACAAAATGGAACATATATTCCGCTCATCCAACAATCACATCATGCCTCAAACGACTCTCATGCGATAATATTTTTAAAATAAACAAAATAAACGAAAGATAATAAATAAAAGGGGCCCTCAGGTCTAACCTTTTAAGTCGCTTCTCGGGAGTGCGTTGGGACGTCGCTGGAAGGGTTAACGTTTCGCTCTTCTTCTGGTTCGCTGGTTTGCTGTTTCCGCTCGCTGTTTTCTCTGTTTTCTTCACTGTTTTCTCTATTTCTGGACTGCTATTTGGGATGATTTTTGGATGGTTTTCGGGTCGATCTTTGGTGCAGTTTCAGGACTATTTTATGGACTATTTTTCGGCGATGATGAGCTGCTAGTTTCTGGTGAGTTTGGTTCGGTTATAGGTGAGTGTGAAGAGGGCACTGTTTATGGCTTGTTTTTCTGGTTGATGATTTGTTCAGTGGAGGGGTTAGAAGAGTCATGGTCCAACAAATCCCCATAGCTCAACCTCTATTTGTCCCTCTCACGGTCTCTATCACGATGATTTCTATTAAAACTAATATATGCATGCCTTGCAGAACCATTACTAGAACCAGAGCCCACAAACAAAGGTAATGACAACTGCAACGGGCATCAGTTCACATACATACTACAATGGAATTGAATAACAAATCTGTCAGTCTCTACGCCTCTATCTTCATTCAGAGATGGATTTCTAGACACCACTACCAAAGCCAACAATAACAACTCTCAACAGACCCTCATCTCTTTAAAAAAACACCAATCCAAGTGTAAGAATGTGAATCAGGGTTTGAGTTTGTTGTCGTGTTAATTAGCAGCAGCGAGTTCCTTCTTTATTCCACCATTATTTGGCTCCAGTTATAGTGCCTTCTCGAAGCTTTACGGCAGCATCAACATCATCAAGGGTCATGTATGCCTTGTTGGATAGTTATGACCCATAGCGTCACTGTTTGTAAAAGAGATTGTGTTTTTGTACTAAATTAACTATGTAGTAATGAAATTGCCTTTTACCATTTTGTAATTAATTTACTTTGATATAGAAATGGTGAAGTAGAAGTCCTTATGATTAGTTCCGGATTGAGATGATATGAGATAGTATCAATCCATAAAGGTTTAATCATTAAATATCCCTAGTCGTAGTATTATCGAGACTGGACATCGATAATGCGGAATAGACTATAGTTGCACTTGTGCACGTTGTGAGGGCATAACGGCACAGTTCTCATATGTTTAAGTATTGGATACTTATGCAAGTGCGATAGGAGGTTGTGTTTTACCGATGGTACGGAAAACAGCTTCGCTCTGGATAGACCCCGCGGAATCCCATTGGTAGTATGTATATGTGTTTATGGGAGTCCGCTTCAGGGTAGGTGTATTTGGTCTTAACCTGAGACTTGCATCGCTAGTACTTGCGACAATCGGTAAACTTTCATTTTGGTCGTCCAGGGCTTTAATAGGTTCTGTGTGCGCCTCTTATAGGTTTATTGAGAATCGTAGTGTATTGGATGTGATGTCAAGATGGAAGTATCACTTCAGACATATGGAGATGATGATCCACGCAGGGATTCAGAACTAGTCCTCTATAGTGTTGCAACCATCGAGATAATATGACAAGGTCATGATTATCCGATTCAAAGAGACTAGTTGCTTGATATCCGATATGTGCTTCGTACGGGGCAGACACTTTCCAGCCCCAGGCCTTGCACGTGACATCAGATACTGGATCGCTATACGCAATACTACGTATACTACGCCTGACATAGATTATATATTCCAGTAAGAATATTTCTGGAGAATTGGGTAGGCATGGTGCTTTGCTAGAAGCCAACCATGTCTTGTAAATCGATTAGCACGTGGTACGAGGTACTCACTTTATCGGATAGTCCGATAACCGGATTTACTGCCAACATATCCAGAGATCTCTTGGGTCGCTTCCCAAAGATTCACCGATGACAGTTGACTTAAAATATAATTAATCTGGGATTAATTTAGAGAGAGAAAATTAATCTGGGATTAATTGGGGCTTTATTTAATCTGGGATTAAATGTGTTCAGTAGAGAGAGAACGCGATTAATTTGGAATTAATCGGTAAAATAAATTTAATAGTTAAATTTGATTTTTATTTAATTTATTTAAATGGGCTAAATTAATATATCGGATATATTAATACGAATTGGATTTCGTTACAAAATTAAAGTCGGACTTTAATACGAACGAACGAGTTAATTTAGAATTAATTCGTAAAGGACGATCGTAAATATTTGCGAGGCATCGATATTTAATTAAATTAGATTTAATTATTTAACGACGGAAATTCGTTAATCGGATTAAACGGAACCGAGCCGCAGCAAATGTTCGTAAAGATATTTGAATTTTGAATTCAAATATGTGGGGCCCACTTCACATGTGTGGTAGGTGGTGGTCGTTGGCATTTATGCCAAGCCACCAACCACTCAACCACCTTGTTTTACTTTTTGTAAACCATTTACCAAACCTACCAAGTTTAGGGTAAAAGGGTGAAATAGTTTTACCTAAAGGTGAATAACAAAAGGAAAATCTCTACACTTGTTACACAACACATTATTCACAAGTTGAAAAATGAAAACCCTAGTTCTTGGAGGCACTTGGGCGTGAGCATTGGGCTTCTCTTCACTTGGATTTTGTTCATCAAATCAACAAGCTAGCACTTAAGCAAGTCAACAAAGGTGATAGGGAAACATCTCAAAAGCTTGGAATCATCAAAAGGTTGGATCTTGGAGATCATCCTCTCAAAAATTTTAAAGCTCTATCCACTCATTGTAAGTTTATTCCGCACCTTATAATGATCATATGAAATGCTTTTCATGCTTATTAGATCCTATAATGTTCTAGGAACACTAACATGCCTGACCTCAGCGAAATAAGGCTTTCACATTTTCTCCATCACGCATTGCAAGCTCGGTATCCAACAATGCACCTTTCAGATCCCCCAGTTCCTGTCTACAGGCAGAACCATTTGTGAATATCAGTGACTTTGTCTTTCTTAAAGTTGAACTCTTCTCATAATTGCAATGAAGGTCTTCATCGATTCCATCTTTCTCCCAGCAGATATCCAGATAACGTAGAACCTTTGGTACGTCCTAAGAGCCATCTTATAGTATTGTTTCGTGTAATATTCATTTCCAAAACCCTAATAGAATCAACAGCATCCATCGACCAAGAAAACTAAGTTATACAGAAAATATGATATCGCAAAATCCAACTCTCTCATCTTATGCATGGTTGCTTCTGTGTTTCAATAATACTTTAAATATCATATTTCATGTTTTGATAATCATTTAATCACCTCGATTTCATTGCCGCAAACTCTGCAGCCAGATCCATGGCTGGGGTTACTTGCGCTGCATCTGTTCCCTGTCCAGAAGCAAGACCTCCTTTTCCTTTACCACACCTGCCAAGCTGTTGTCAGCCACTCCGACACCTCCAACAGTTTGCTCTTGTCTGATTTCTCTGGGACTCCAGCACATACGACAGCCTTATTTGTACTTTCGTCGGTACTGAAGACCATGACCGGCATTCCTTCTGCTCTATGACTTTCAAAACTGCCTCACGAACTGCAGCTGCATTCAATCCAACCTCAACACGAGAGATGCAGAAGGGTTTATTGTTTTCTTCTTAGTTTCCCTGAGAGAGAGAGAGGAGAGAGGGTTATGGTGCCGTATCCAGGTTTTTTTTTGTTCACGGCTTTTCACTGCTTTATTCGGTTAAAGTTGGCTGTATTGGTTGTGGCCCTATTTTTGGTAGGTGGCGCTGCTGATGTTGAAGGTTATTTATTACTTTATTCGGTCAATCTGTGTTTTTTTGGGAGAGAGCTGTGTGCCGAGGAAGGCATTAGGGTTTCTGTCTTTTTTGTTTGTTCTTCGCCGTGAGTTTCATAGGCTGAAGCCCAAATCTAGATTTAGTTTAGGGGTTCTTATATAGTGGTGAGCCAAGGTTAGGTTTTGGATGGGTGAATATGGACTTTTGGTAGGTGAATATCTTCAATTGGTAGGTGAATTATTTTAATTTTGGAAGTGATTTAATTTAATTAACTTTAATTTAATTTAATTTGTGACATGTGTTTAATTTAATTTGTGAGATGTGTTTTAAATGTTTTAATTATTTTTTTGATGTGATTTAATGGGTTTGGTATGTTTTAAAACAGAGGTCCAACAAGCGAACCCGAAGCGAAACAAGCGAGTTAAATCTGACAAAATACTAATTCCCAACTTTACCCTTCCAACGTCCATTTCCCGCGGATTTCACAACTAAAGAGGTAGTGTCTCCATACGAGACTCATCATCGGGCTAATATGCAAAAATGCAATGCCTACAGTATCCTATACCCAAATATATGAGAACTATGTCGTCGTGCCCTCCAAACGCGCACAAGTTTAATACTAGTCTTTTACGTATTTATTGATGTGCAATCTCGATAATACTCTGACTAGAGATATTTAATGATTTATCCTTCGTGGACTGATACTGTCTCATATCATTCTCAGTCCAAGAACAAATCACAGGGACCTCCTATCATTTATATATCTTGGTGATCTAATCACAAATGATAAGAGTGCAATCTCCTTTGTCACATAGTTAATTTGTACAACAACACCGTGATCTGTACAAATAGTGACGCTATGGGTCATAATTGTCCAACAATCTCCCACTTGGCCTATAGCCAGTCACTCGAGTGTCTGACACCCGAACCATGTACGGTTGGCTCAAACTGCTGAGAAAAGGTTTTCGTCAGCGGATTTGTATGAATTTCATCTGATGTGATTTATTCGATCATCACATTTCCACGATGTATGATCCGAACGAATCAGATGAATATCAAAATAAGTATCTGGATCGTCGATGAGGCCATTAATTCTTTAGCATGTGCTGACGCCTAGCTCAGCTGCTAACAGAACTATATCTAATCTAATTCGATTTTTTATCGACCCAAATGGCTTCAATTGCTGCCTCAGCTGCAGCAATAACCCGCATTTGTTGTTTATTCGGTAACAGTATCTTGTTTGGAAGATTTCCAGCTCACTGTTCCGTTATACTATCTTTTATAGTACCGTTGTTACGACTTATAGTCGTTATCATGAAAGCCAAGCTTTCACCGATTATATTATGGGAATATCATTTCCAAGAAATGATATATCATCATTAAACAGGACATTCACTGTCTGTGCGCTCCCACTAACCTCCTTATATACAGAAGAATTATTTTCATTTTGAATTAAATCATACACCATTATGATTACATCAAAATGATAATTCCTAGAACCTAATGCTTGCTTCAATCCATCTATGGATCGAATAACCTCCAAGCCTAGTTTGCTTGTTATGGTTCGACAAAACCGTCAGGATTTTGTAAACATCCTCCGAAAGGTTTCCGTTAAGGAAAGCAGTTTTGGCATTAAGCTGAAATATTTCACAAATGAAACGTGCAGCTTAAGCAAGCATTATCCAAATGGATTTACCATGGCAACAGTTAAAAGGTTTCGTCGTAATCAACACAATGTTGATAACTCTACATTTTCGCTACAAGCCTAGCTTAGTACGTTGGTATGTTGCCATCCATGTATGTCTTCCTTGAAGACTTATATAGTACCAATAGGCACAATGTCTTGCGGTACATTAACTAGTATCCAAACATAGTTGATATACATGGAATCCATATCGGACATTATGGCACATTTCCATAATAGAGAGTCGATACCTTGTATCACTTCCTCATACGTAGTCAGTTGATATTCCTCAATAAGATAAATATCTTAATGAGGTGAGATCAGAAACACATACCCCAGGTTGTTTTCTGATTCTCTCCGACATACGTGGTTCTTGTGTATTCAAATATTATTGGAATAGTTTCATCCTTGATGAACTATTTGTGTTCCATTAGGACTCGGTGCCAGGAATAGTATTGCTCCGATTTTCATCGAGTTTTACTATCCTCCCACTTACCACTGCATATCGGTATTCCTCTTAGGATAACCGCATGGCGAGCAACAATCTAATTGTTCTCTCTTCAGCTGTATAAGTACAATACTTATGGTATCCCTAGGATAACCTACAATTGGCACTTATCCAATTTGGGTTTTAGTTTGGTATCATCTAAACGTATGCCTAGCACACCCAAATTATCAAGAATGTGAAACCTAGTTTCTTTCCTGTTCATATCTAATATGATATCTGTCAAATAGATATTTATGGAACCTTATTCAAAATAAGTTCTGCATTGTTTAGCGTATCCGTTGAAGGAAATGGTAGCTCAGAGCGACTCGTGATTAACCTTATCATGTCTAACAAAATTTGGTTAATCCTATTCGGACACACCGTCAAACTGACGTGTTCCGGGAGGAGTCCTCATTGAAAGAATACTATACTCTTTCAAGTATATGAGAAACTTATTGCTTAAGTATTTTCCTCATGGTCAAACCATGATGGTTTAATACTTTAGCCGATCTGTTTGTCTATTTCGTGTCGAAACTTTAAAAGTTTCCGATTTGTGTTCTTCAAAAGAAACACATAACCATACGTGATGCCACATCCGTAAAGGTCACAAAATATTCATATACATATCTATGCTAGCTAGACATGGGCCCACTTGCTTCACAGATCAGTGGTACTGGCACTTTTACCAAGTAAATAGTGTTTTAGGCACTTTGCCCAATAAACTAGGTTCGTAGACTTTATTTAATTGGAATCAAATCAGTCATAGTACCCACTCTTCGAAAGTGTGGATATACGATTCTTGTTTAATAGTGTCCCTGACAACTATGCCACATTCAAGTTTCAACCTGATCAAATCAGTTTGAACTATTAGTTTGTCATGTTATACGTGTGAGATTTATTTATATTCTAAATATAAATACTGTTATTCACATCTAATGTGGTTATCTCAATATCATCTTTATATAATAAAACACTTTAGTGTTCTAGAATATAAAGGTATATCCGCAACGGATTATACACTGATATAAAGATAATGTTTCTAGTCAAACTAGTTACATTATAACAGTTTCCTAATTTACGTACACACCCGAAGGTAGTTCCTAAACTTAGGTATCTACGGTTAAAACACCGACTTTCGTCCCGTTTCCAATTCGCAGATAAATCTCAATTGATGTCATTATCCTACTCATAGCAGATTCTGAACATCAATACATATTTATGTACCACACTAAGTATTTAAAATCCAATTTTAATACTAGTAGTGAACATAATGTTGACAAATATTTTTGAAGTCAGAGCCTTGCTCGTCTTCAATTCCTTCTTGGGATATGTCATTTTATCTTCCTAGAAGATTATAATGATTTTGCCTTTGCCATTTTCACATTCCAGAAGCCTTTTGCCAAGCCTTGGCCTTTTAGAATATCGAAGTAATGTGCGCCTTACTCTACTTGCCTTATTGCAAACATTGACTTTATCTCCTCGAGATTAGTCATTAATTCTCCAAAAATTATTTATTGCAATTTTAGTTTTTCAAAGATCTAAAATGGATCCATGAAAATCCTTCAATTTCATTATCATACTTTAAGGATCTAATCCTTAGTTCTTATTCAGAAATTAAGGAGTCTACTTGACAAGTATAATGGATCAAGCACTTAAGTTATCATTACGTGATCTTCCAAAGATCATGCTCTACTATCTGCTTAACTCCGGGCTTTAGGCATAATACGTTATTTTATCAAATAAACTAACTTATTATTTTTCCAGGACCATCCTGAAATAATTCCCAATTTGAAAAATTATAGTCATTTAAATACATTTTCACCCAGGATTATGTTTTAAACACTAATCTTTCATTTTATTTTGATTCTAATAGTCCAACTATTTAATCAACGATTTGTGGTACTATGTATTATAATGATTATTATAGTCCAACTATACAATCAAATATAATTTAAATTAATTAACCTCAATTACATTGATTACTATAATCCAATTATAAAACCAACTGTAAATTGAAATTAATTAATTCAAATATATTGATTACTATAATCCAATTATATAATCAACTATAATACAGTCCAACTGTTTATTAAAACAACAATTTAAATATTACTCAAACTAACATTTAATTTAACGACGAAATAATTTGTTTTGAACGCGTATGGCGAGTAATTGAACGAATATTGCAAATTCAATTCTTGCCTCCCACTATTTTTCGGCGAGCCTCTAACCCTCTGTCGAGTACTCGGGAAACCGTGTTTCCTAGTGGGCTAGGATCTCGTTAAATATCACCCAATCTTGACTTTGGCCAACAAATTGTATGATAATTAACTATATAGATCTCTAAGATCGATTGGATCCAATCCAATTCCTTGATCTGGTAGGGGGACATCCAAGTTTGAAACATATATCTTATATATGCCAATACATCCAATGTATTACCTAACCTTTTTCCTCTGAATCAACTAAGCCTTGGCTTTGGCACAACAAACTTAGTGATCCAAGTCAAACGCGACCCATTGACCATGGAAAGCTTCGTAATCAATGTCGATGGACAAGAAGTGGTCTTGACTTTGGCCAACAAACCATAACTTGGACAAGACACTGATATGGAACAAAGCCTCCGTGATTCAAACACATCTTCGACAGACAAAGGCCTTGACTTTGGCAACAAACCAATGTCATCTCGGATCTTGAGTGAGAATCACTCAATGGAAGGAAAGACGCTTAATATTATTTGAGGGTTTTTCGCGTGCAAATTGGCAACCAATTTATTATCTTTGTTAAGGTCTCATCATCATACACCCTTAAACATGCATTCTAACACATAATAAAGCGCATATGATAAAATAATAATGATATGCGCATGTATACTTTACACATTGATCCTAGATCAAATCTCTCACTTTCTCTCTCCCGCTAGCACAACTATTTCTTCTACCCGTTACACTACACTTCTAAAGAAACCTTATTTATATTGAGGGGAATAGGTGAGAAGAGAATACAAAGAGTATGGAGGTGATATGCTTGACAGGCAGGTCCAATTAATATATCAAATTTTTTATAACAATTTCTAAAATTGCCCCACCCATCTAATATCCATCTGATATACATTATTTATGCATCGCAACCATGTATTCACACAAGCATGTTATCAATCAATCTAATCCAATTAATTAATTTGATAATTAGTGATCATTCAATGTTAAACAACGATTTGATTTTGCTCGAGTCAAACTCATTTTTCGAATAAGTACTCAAAGTACAAATTCTTGAATTAAATTAAACTACAAAATTAAATCCAATTCAATTTGTTTTTAATACTAATTCACTATTTAATTCCAAATTAAATATTACACTTTTATTAATAAACCTTTACGACATAAATTCCAAATTCAATCGTTACGGGTCTCAAAGCCCGATTAACATCTAATGTTTATTTAATTAAAGTCCAATGGGCTTTTGTTGGACAATTATGACCCATAGCGTCACTATTTGTACAGATCATTGTGTTGTTGTACAAATTAACTATGTGACAAAGAGATAGCACTCTTATCATTTGTGATTAGATCACCTAGATGTATAAATGATGGGAGGTCCATATGATTTGTTCCTGGACTGAGAATGATATGAGACAGTATCAGTCCACGAAGGATAAATCATTAAATATCCCTAGTCAGAGTATTATCGAGATTGGACATCGATAAATACGTAAAAGACTAGTATTACACTTGTGCGCGTTGTGAGGGCACAACAACATAGTTCTCATATATTTGGGTATAGGATACTCATGCAAGTGTAATAGGAGGTTGTGTTTCACCGATGGTACGGGAAACAGCTTCGCTCTGGATAGACCCCTTCGGAATTCCATTGGTAGTATGACTATGTGTCTATGGAAGTCCGAAATCAGGGTAGGTGTATTTGGTCTTAACCTGAGACTTGCACCGCTAATACTTGCGACAATCAATATACTTTGGTTGAGGTCGTCCAGGGCTTTAACAGGTTCTGTGTACGCCAATACTGGGTATATTGAGAATCGTAGTGTGTTGGGTGTGATGTCAAGACGGAAGTGTCACTCCAGTCATATGGAGATGATGGTCACGTAGGATACGGTACTGGTTCTCTTAAGTACTGCAGTCATCGGGATAATATGACTAGGTCATAGTTATCAGATATAGAGACTAGTTACCAGACATCCGACATGTGCTTCGTACGGGGCAGACACAATTCCAGCCCCAGGCCTAGCTCGTGATCATCCGATACTGGATCGAAATACGCAATACCACGTATACTACGCCTGATATAGATCGCTTATTCCTGTAAGCATGTTTCTGGAGAATTGGGTAGGCATGGCGCTTTGCTAGAAGCCAACCTTGTCTTATGAATCGGTGTAAACGTAGTGCGAGGTACTCACGTGTTCGGATAGTCCGATGACCTGATTTACTGCCAACATATCCGGAGATCTCATGGGTCGCTTCCCAAAGATTCACCGATGACGTATGACTCGCACTTTAATTAATCTAGGATTAATTTATTGAGAGAGAAAATTAATCTGGGATTAATTACAGAGATATTTTATCTGGGATAAAATATCATATAAACAGAGAACGATTAATTTGGAATTAATCGGTAAATTAATATATTTGATATATTAAAAGAAATTGGATTTCGACGCGGAATTAAAATTAGATTTTAATTCGGGCGAACGAATTAATTTAGAATTAATTCGTTAGCGACGTGAATAGTGATTTCGCTAGGCGTAATCATTTAATTACGACGCAACGAAAAATTCATTAATTTGGAATTAGCGAACCCGAGCCCGGGATTATTTGCGAGCACATTCGCATTTCGAATTCGAGTGCGGCACGCAAGTCAAATCGAGCGTCAAATCGCGAGTCACATCAAGCGTCAAATCACATGTCACTTTGAGTGATGTGACATTTGATTGATTGATGTGAGTTGATGTGAGGTGATTGATTGAAAGCATTTAATGCTTTGCTTTTGGAAAAGGAAAGGTATATATATGTTTTATTTGTTTTTTGGAAAATATAAATATAAAACCTATTTTACTTTTCTTTTTCCCTCCTCTCTCTCCTGGATGCATTTTTGAGAGCCAAAATCGTTCTTCCTCTCTCTCGGTCTTGGACTGCTTCTTCTCTTCTGTTTTTCTGGTTTGACCGAGCAACAATGGAGAAGCAAATGATTTTGTTGCAAGATCTATATGGTAGCACACCATTGGAGATATACCAAGGTGATATGGAAGTGTTTTAATGAGCAAGGAATCACCTTGTGAAGCTTGGAGCTTGGAGCTTCCATGGAGGACACCCATGGCCGATTCTTGGAGGAAGAAAATCACCATTTACGCAGCCAACTGCCGAGCTTGGAGAAGGCAGAAACGTGAAGTGCGTTTTTGGTTCATCACCACATGCATCTCAACCGATCAATGTGAGTCATTCCGCACCTCCTATGATTGTATTTACACTTGTTTCATGCTTAATTTATGATCTAGGGACCCTTAGAGGACTCCAACAATGGTATCTTGAGCTATTGATTACATGAAATTGATTTTAGGGCTAAAATTGGGCAAAACGAATTTGGGAATTATTTGATGAAATTGGATTGATGAATATGCTTAATTGATGTTTAATTGATGATTGATTAGATCAATTTGAAGAAATTTGGTTAGGAACAAATTTCCCCAATTTGGCTTATGTTGGCCGAAAAGTAGAACCCTAAAATTGTCTTGGATTTTGATTTTTTGATTCATTGGATGAGTTAGAAATCATTAGAGGATATTGTTTTAATGTTTAATTTGGTTTAATTCGATTGAATTTGATTTGGGCATTATTTTCCTCCTTGGCCGAGAACTATAGGCATGAAAATTGGGTTTGATTTTGATCAAATTATGTTGGACATGATTCCATGATGATAAGCATGATTAATTGTACAAATTTGGTGTTTTGAAAATATTGATTTGGGTAATTAATAATGCTATGCAGTTTGGTTAATTAGAATGTGAAATTTGGAATTTTATATTTTAATTAATTGGGCTTAAAATTGGATTTGGGCTTTTAATGTTGTTATTGGGCTTATTGGGCTTTGTTGTGACAAAGTTGGGTTTAGGCAAAATTGGTTGGATCCAATTAGGCCCAAAACCGCATCCAAAAAGGCCCAAATGCGACTAATGAACCTTTAAAGTTTAATTGGGCCTAATGGGCCTAAATTGATTTCTAGGCTTATGGGGTAACTCCCGGATTGGATTTTGGTTATTCGGTTTGATGCGAGTTGACCAAAAGTCCACACCTTGAAGAAATTAATTAAAAGCCCATTGGACTTTAATTAAATTAATATTGGATATTAATCGGGCTAAGAGACCCGTAACGATTAAATTTGGAATTTAATCGTAAAGGTTTATTTTATAAAGTGTAATATTTAATTTGGAATTAAAGAGTGAATTAGAATTAAATGCGTATTAAATTGGATTTAATTATGTAATTTAATTTAATTCGAGAATTCGTACTTTGAGTACTTGTTCGCAAAACGAGTTTGACTCGAACAAAATCAAATTGTTGTTTGAACATTGGATGATCACTAATTATCAGATTAATTAATTTGATTAGATTGATTGATAACATGCTTGTGTGAATACATGGTTGCGATGCATGAATAATGTATATCGGATGGATATTAGAAGGGGGGCAATTTTGGAAATTATAATAAATTTGATTTATTAATTGGACCTGCGAGTCCAGCCTTATCTCCTATTTCTTTGTATTCTCTTCTCACCTATTCCCCTCAATGTAAATGAGGTTTCTTTAGAAGTGTAGTATAACGGGTAGAAGTAAATACATGTGCTAGCTGGAGAGAGAAAGAGAGAGATTTGATCTAGGATCAATGTAAAATATCCATCCGCATATCATTATTACTTTTACATACGCGCTTTATTATGTGTTTAGAATGCATGCTTAAGGGTGTATGATGATGAGACCTTAACAAAGATAATAAATTGGTTGCCAATTTGCACGCGAAAAACCCTCGCTAAATATTAAGCGTCTTTCCTTCCATTGAGTGATTCTCACTCAAGATCCGAGACGACATTGGTTTGTTGGCCAAAGTCAAGGCCTTTGTCTGTCGAAGATGTGTTTGAATCACGAAGGCTTTGTTCCATATCAGTGTCTTGTCCAAGTTGTGGTTTGTTGGCCAAAGTCAAGACCACTTCTTGTCCATCGACATTGATTACGAAGCTTTCCATGGTCAATGGGTCGCGCTTGACTGGGATCACTAAGTTTGTTGTGCCAAAGCCAAGGCTTAGTTGATTCAGAGGAAAAAGGTTAGGTAATACATTGGATGTATTGGCATATATAAGATATATGTTTCGGACATGGATGTCCCCCTACCAGATCTAGGAATTGGATTGGATCCAATCGATCTTAGAGATCTACCTAGTTAATTATCATACAATTTGTTGGCCAAAGTCAAGATTGTGTGATATTTGACGGGATCCTAGCCCACTAGGAAACACGATTTCCCGAGTACTCGACAGAGGGTTAGAGGCTCGCCGAAAAATAGTGGGAGGCAAGAATTGAATTTGCAATATTCGTTCAATTACTCGCCATACGCGCTCAATCACAAATATTTCGGCATATCAATTAAATGTTAGTTGGACTAATATTTAAATTGTTGTTTTATAAACAGTTGGACTGTATTATAGTTGATTATATAATTGGATTATAGTAATCAATATATTTGAATTAATTAATTTCGATTTACAGTTGATTTTATAATTGGATTATAGTAATCAATGTAATTGAGGTTAATTAATTTAAATCATATTTGATTATATAGTTGGACTATAATAATCAATATAATACATAGTACCACAAATCGTTGATTAAATAGTTGGACTATTAGAATCAAGATAAAATGAAAGATTAGCATTTAAAACATAATCATAGGGAAAATGTATTTAAATGACTTAATTTTTCTAATTGGGAATTATTTCAGGATGGTCCTGGAAATATAATAAGTTAGTTTATTTGATAAAATAACAAATTAGGCCTAAGCCTGGAGTTAAGCAAATAAGTGAAACATGATATTTGGAATATTCATGTAATGATAACTTTAGTGCTTAATCCATTATACTTGTCATATAGACTCTTTAATTTCTTTATCAGAATTAAGAATTAGATTCTTAAAGTATGATATTGAAATTGAAGGATCTTCATAAATCTATACTTAGATTTTAGAAGTAAACAAATTGCAATAATAAACTCTTGGAGAGTTAATGACTATTCTCATGGAGACAAAGTCAAAGTTTGCAATTAGGCAAGTAGCGCAAGACGCACCTTACTTCGATATTCCAGAATGCCAAGGCTTGGCCAAAGGCTTCTGGAGTCTGGAAAAATGGCAAAGGCAAAATCGTTATAGTCTTCTAGGAAGATAAGAGGACATATCCCAAGAAGGAATAGAAGACGAGCAAGGCTTTGACTTCAAATATGATTGTCATAAATATATTCATTACTAGTATTTAAAATTAGATTTTAATACTTAGTGTGATATATATATATATATCTATATATATATATATATATATATAGATATATATATATATATTGATGTTCAGAATCTGTTATGAACAGATACTGACTTCAATAGAGATTAATCTGCGAATTGGAAACGGGACGACTGTCGCTGTTTTAACCGTAGATACCTAAGTTTAGGAACTACCCTCGGGTGTGTACTTAAATTAGGAAACTGTTATAATGTAACTAGTTTGACTAGGAACACCATCTTTATATCAGTGTTTAATCAATTGCGGATTGAACCTTTATATTTTAGAACACTAAAGTGTTTTATTATATAAAGATGATATTAAGATAAACACATTAGATGTGAACAACATAATTTATATTTAGAATATATAAATAAATCTCACATGTATATAATGATAACAAATAGCTCAAACTGATTTGATC
>SKCR01033336.1:0-84016 GCA_019454045.1 Zanthoxylum bungeanum | reverse complement strand
TGGAGACTTAAATTCATCGAGGGACCATTGTAAAGTGTCAATTGAGGTAAACTTTTTGTTAGCAGAGTCATAACAGCCTACAACTCTTATAAACTCGCAACGTTTTATAGTATAGTCACAAGTCATTGTGTGAGGATGAATTAGGAATATTCAAGTATATATATTGCTTGGTACAGAAATGTGCAATTCCCATTGAGCATTTTTTTCATTACATAATAAATTTTTTATTCTAAAATAAAGTATAGTTGATACGTCATTTCGGTTTCAATGGTGATTCACTTAAGAATTTTGTGCAAGTGATTAAAATTAATGAATGAACAACAAGGTAAAGTAAGAGAAATACTGAATCGCATTAAGAAATTCCCAATAATCACAAACAAAAGTCTAAAAAGACCCCTATCAGCCACCAGCTACTGCTGCGAGATTACTAATTACAAAGTATTCTCGTAACAAAAGATAAAGATACTCCTCACACTCACGTATCCCTTACATATCTTTCCCGTACACCCGCCCCCCCTCATCATTGTCGATAACTAACTTCCCTCCACGTCAGCAGCAGCATTTGTTTTCTGCAACAGCAGATCCTTAACCGATCCATCCTCACGTGCCCCCTTTTGCTTACTCTTCGTTGTGTACACCTTCAGGACGGGAGGCCTCCCCATACCATGGGCCTTGGACTTGCTGCCCTCTAATTCTGCTCATCATCGGACATAGTCCCTAACAATGCCTCCCTCCGAAATATGGGACTTGTCTCCTCCCCAAGTCCGAATTCTGGGAATTATTGGTCTATGACCTCAAAGTCTTCCCAAGTTGCCTCTTCTGGTGGTTTGTGTTTCCACTTGACCAAACATTGCTGAGTTATTTGACCCCTCGTCGTTGCATTCGTTGATCAAGAATGACTTTTGGTTCAATTACTTCAGAGAACTCCTCTCCAGGTCCTTTGGTAAAGTGTCTGGTACCTGTTGGTCACCAATGGCCCTTTTTAATTGGGATACATGAAAGACTGGATGAATCCTGGACCTCTCCGGAAGACCTAACTGGTACGCAGCGGCTCCAATCTTGCGAATAATCTGAAAGGGTCCATAAAATCTGGTTGCCAACTTCGCATTAATACGACGTAGCACCTATTGTTGCCTATGCGATCGTAACCTCGAGTACACTCATTCTCCTTCAGCATACGAATCAACTTTCCTATGTTTATCCACGACCCTCTTCATTCTCTCATGAGCCCTTTGTAAATGCATCCTTAACTGTCGAATTGCTTCGTTTCTATCCCTTAAGTCCTGCGCCATAGCTTCTACCAAGATTTCGTCCTCCTCAAATTTGCTTAGAACAGGAGGTGGTCTGCCATAAACCATTTCAAAGGGTGTTTTGCCAATCAAAGCCTGATAATTGGTGTTATACCACTATTCCGCCCATGAAATCCACTCAGCCCACTATTTAGGTTGGTCTGAAGCAAAGCACCGCATATACGTTTCCAAGCACTTGTTCAACACTTCGGTTTGTACATACGTTTCCAAGTGATAGGCAAAACTCAGTTTTAATTTAGTCCCTTGTAACTTAAAAAACTCATTCCATAAGTGGCTCACAAAAAGGGGGTCTCTATCACTGATTATCAATTTTGGCACCCCATGCAACCGAACTATTTCCTTAGCAAAAACTTATGCGACTTTACGGGCAGTAAAAGGGTGTTTGAGCAGAAGGAAATGCGCATACTCAGCCTGTCCACTACAACCATAATCACATCAAACCCCTTTGACTTGGGTAGCCCAGTGATGATGTCCACGGCGATGTCTTCCCAAATCGCCTCTGGAATAGGAAAAGGCTGTAACAGTCCTCCAAGTGACGTGGCTTGGTATTTTTGACGTTGACAGACCACACACTCTGCTATAAAACGGTAAATGTCCTTATGCATCCCCCTCCAATATACATTCTCGGCTATTTGTTGGTATGTCCTAAATGCTTGTCCTCCAAGGGGGGCGGTGTGGAATTCTTGCATGATGGGCAGGGATCACCAATTTCTGTATGTAGAAAAGTCATCCCCCCTGAACTTAAATCGCGGATGCGCTGAGTCCTTATGGATTTTGTGGATAGTCCTTGATAGCCAAGGGTCGTCTCGAATGGCCTACTATAATTGGCCCTCCTCCTCCCAAACCGAGACTGAAAGCGCAGTGATGGCCGCATCCTCGTGTACCCTTGAAAGAGAATTTGCGGCATTATTCTCCTTTCCAGGTTTGTACACCACGTCGAAGTCATACCCCATTGATAAAGCCGTAATTTTGCAGCTTTACCAAAGGACAAAGAAAGGCCCAATTGAAACAACTCGGCAAAAATTAGGAAGGACAGCGGGACCAATGGGAGGGTAGAGTTTGTTGAGCCAATGGAGTACAAAAAAGGGGTAGGGTGGCAAGAGAATCTAAACAAAAAAGTGGGACTGGTGGAGAGGAAGGACAAGGGCGTGAGGAGAATTTGGAAAGGGAATTTGCCTGACATGGTGCTTCTTTTGGAAAACAAATTGAGATGATTGCAGATGGCATAGTTAAAATTTAACACTAGTTGATATTTAGCAGTAGCTCCTTATGTTATTTCTATTTCCAGATCAAGAAAATGTAAGCACTGTTATTGTATTCAAACAAAACAATCTTTGATAGTCGAATATAATACAATATGGGTTTATTCAGTACTAGTGCTATTGTTTCTACAATTCACTTTACATTGTGGAGTCAAACATTTACAATATATAACTGTTATCATTTCAGCTGGGCTGAGAGGCTCTCTACTAGTACAAAAAGGTATCTGTAACCACAAGAACAGGGTATATTGATCAGTGGAGGGAGCAGTTCCAACAGTGGTATTATAGCAACTTTCCTCGGACCGTGGACAGGTATGGTAACCACTCGTGACGGGAGTCAAATGGAGAATAGGGTGGAGAGGTTAGAGGGTGCGATGATGGAGGTAGATAAGAGGTTAGATGCGATCTTGGAGATGATGGATGAGATAAGAAACAATCAAAGGAAGAAGGGAAAAGGAAAAAGTGAAGGAACAGGGAAAGGGCCAAAAGAACCAGAGGAAGGGAGACTATCGGTGGATATGGAGGTAGAGGAAGAAGAGAGGAACGAACCACCAGCGCAATGGGCAGTAGCTAAGCCACGTCGACTTGATTTACCTCTCTTTGAGGGCCATGATCCTCGGGGCTGGGTATTTAGAGTGGAACAGTTATTCATGGTGAGCGAAACCAGAGAAGAAGACAAGGTCATACTAGCCTCAGCGTGCTTCGAAAAAGCCGTACTAAATTGGTATCTATATACAACCTCAAGATGGTCGATCAGAACTTGGAGGAAGTTAAAGAAGGAATTACTGGAACGCTTCAGAAACGCGATTGGACCGACGGGGTACCCCGCTCTGATCACCATAAAACAAGAAGGAATGGTTTCTGAATATATATAGAGGCATTTGAGTTGGCGGAGGAAGAACTGCTAGTTGACTTCATGTGTGGGCTAAGAAGCGAATTGCAAGTGGAAACGAAACCATGGAAAGTGTATGGGTTGAGGTCTGTGATGAGCTTAGCATTAGATTTAGAGGAGAAACATGTCTCAGGGAAGACGAAGGAGCCGACTCGTATGATGACCCAACGTTACGGGTCAGGCGGGTTCAGTGGAGGGTTGGGTGTAGGGTATGGAGGAACCGTTGGGTTCGGTTCAGGAGGTGGATCAGGTCTAAGGCAGGGATTCACTGGGTCGGGTCATGGAGCTCCAAATATGAACAGTGGGTCTTCATTGAATAATAGTGGAACTAAGGGTGGAACGCGAAACTTGAATGAGCTATGGCTTGGTGGACAAAACCTACCTTCAACTACGACCATCACTGGCCTCAATCGATCTTCCAGCCTCCCGAGATTCTTGCCGACCACGAGAACGACGTCGTCGACCACCATCGCGCGCTCCATCAGCCATGGGTCAAACGATCCACGCCCCTTACCGTTTTGACGATTGTCGGAGGATGAGGAAGACTATTGCCGCATGAATAACTTGTGCTTTCGTTTTACGAAGAGATATACGCCTGGACGTGTGTGGGAACAAGTCATTGAGAGTGTGTGTTGTGGATGAGGGAGAAGGGGAAGAGGAGTCACAGGGGGTGGAGGGCGAGGTAGATGAGAAATAATTTGTGATGGGTAATTTTACCCAAATGGAAGTGATACCTACTGAACAAAGGGGGTTCGAAAAGTGGGAACGAGGCCGCGAACCAACGGCAAAACAAGAAACATGGGCAACAGAAGGCGTAGATGGAGAACAAACAGTAGCGGTATTCATGAAATCACTCACAGGATTTTCCCCAGTGGGAAAGACTGCAATTGGGAGGGGTATTTCAGGGCAGAGAGGTGGTAGTCTTAATAGATAGAGGGGCGTCAAACTCATTTCTATCTCCGACTCTGGCGAAGGAACTGAGACTAACAGTGGATAATTCGAGACGGTTTGGAGTGGAATTAGGGGATGGATGTAGAGTACCGGGACATGGAGCCTGCAGAGCAATTTGGGTGGAGCTACCAGATTACATTTTGAATGAGGATTTCCTCCTCTTTGAGACAGGATGTGCAGATCTAGTGTTAGGGGTGACCTGGTTGGAGACCTTGGGAAATTTTTCTTGTAACTACAGAGATTTAGTTATGACAATCATGAGGGAAAGAGGGAAGGTGGTTTTGCAGGGTGACCCGAGTATGGGTCTCATTTAAAAACATAGTGGGACTTGCCAAAGGGATCGGACCGGTGAGCGTCAATTTGATGATTTTGATGGGAGAAATGAATTGGGTTTGGTTGCAAATGAGAAAACGGAAGTGGGTTCTGAAGGAATTGGAGAAATGGGGTTTAGTAGGGATAAGTTGATGAAATTTAGCGAGTTGGGTTATGTTGGATGTGTGAAAGGCCAAGTGGGTTTTGAAAGGATGGGAGAAATTCAAGACCAAGACAAGGATTTGGACAGATTCGGGTTTGAACCCGGAGGTGATGGTTTGGTCTCGATGAGCTTTGAAGGTGTCGGGAAGGAGAATGAGGCGAGTTTTGGTTCGGATGAGTCTGAGGGTTATGGTGAATCTGATGGTGGAAATGGCTCAGTGGAAGAGAATTCGAGTGTTGCAATGGACGAAATGAGAGCTAAAGTGCAATCAGCTGGTGAGGAAGGGAAGAAACGGGTAGCATGGTGGAAGGTTCCTTTTGAGGTCTTGAAATATTGTGTTTTGAAGGTTGATCATGTTCGGCCATTCTCTGTGGCTTGCAGGCTATTACTTCCAGCAGAAGCTATCTAATGAGTTCGCAAGTTAATCAATGGGGGCTATGAGGGGTTGGTAAAGTGGAAAGGCCCACCAGCATTTGAGAATACTTGGGAGTCCTATGAGACTATCGTCCCTCAATTTCTTAACCTTCATCTTGAGGACAACGTGAATCTTGATGGGGAGGGTATTGATAAAGCCCATATTTTGCAGCTTTACCAAAGGATAAAGAAGGGCCTAATTAAGACAGCTCAACATAAATTGGGAAAGACAGTTGGACCAATGGGAGGAGAGAGTTTGTTGAGCCAATGGAGTACAAAAAAGAGGTAGGTGGCAGGAGAATCGGCATGGAAATCTAAACAGAAAAGTGGGGCTGGTGGAGAGGAAGGACAAAGGCGTGAGGAGAATCTGGAAGGGGAATTTGCCTGACATGGTGCTTCTTTTGGAAAACAAATTGAGAGGATTGCAGATGGCATAGTTAAAATTTAACACTAGTTGATAGTTAGCAATAACTCTTTATGTTATTTCTATTTCCAGATCAAGAAAATGTAAGCACTGCTATTGTATTCAAACAAAACAATCTTTGATAGTCAAATATAATACAATAGAGGTTTATTTTGTATTAGTGCTATTGTTTCTACAATTCACTTTACACTACTGAGTCAAACATTTACAATATATAACTGTTATCATTTCAGTCAGGCTGGGAGGTTCTCTGCTGGTACAAAAAGGTATCTGCAACCACAAGAACATGGTATATTGATCAGTGGAGGGAGCAGTTCCAACACCCAACAACTTTACTACCCAGTTTTGTTGGTCCGGGATTAAAATGGTTTGTTGGACATGTTTCAAACTCCTTTGGTCGGTGTAGACCTTAAACTTTCTCCCCAGCAGGTAAGGCCCCCAGTGTTGTATCGCCAAAATTAACGCCATCAACTCTTTCTCGTACGTCGACTTTGCGAGGGCCCTCTCCTTTAGGGCTTTACTGAAATATGCTAGGGGCCGCCTGTGTTGCATCAAGATAGCTCCAAGCCCTCTCCCCGAAACATCACATTCTATCTTTTGAGTTCTTCAAAGGCTGATTGTGCCTCCATGTTCCATCTGAATTGATCCTCCTTTAGTAACTTCGTCAAAGGCCTCGCTATCTTCCCGTAATCCCTCACAAACTTCCGATAGTACCCAGTTAACCCCAAGAACCCCCTGACAGCTTTGATTGATCTCGGCACTGGCCACTTTACCCGGCTCTGGACCTTGTCAGGATCTACGCTACCCCTTGATAGCTGATGACATGTCCTAGGTAATTAATGGTTTTTTGTCAGAACAAACATTTCTTTTTGTTGGCTATAAATTGATTCTCGGCCAACCGTTCCAAGAGTTTTTGAAGATGTCGCAAGTGTTGCTCCCAACAGTGGCTGTATACCAGTATATCATCAAAGAACACCAAAACAAATTTGTGTAGGTAAGGCCTGAAAATATTATTCATTGTGGCTTGAAAAGTCGACGGGGCATTCGTCAATCCGAAAGGCATCACCACAATCTTATAATGCCCCTCGTGAGTTCGAAAAGCTGTCTTGGCAATGTCCTCATCGCTTACTCTAATTTGGTGATACCCGACACGAAGGTCAATTTTTTAAAAGAATTTTGCCCCGTGTATCTCATCCAATAACTCTTCTATAACTGGAATGAGGTATTTATCAGGAACCGTAATGTTATTCAACGCTCTGTAATCCACACAGAAACGCCAACTTCCATCCTTCTTCACCAAAATGACCAGGCTTGAGTATGGGGAACTACTCGACTGAATTACACCGGCCATTAGCATCTCTCGAACCAGCCTCTCTATTTCATGTTTTTTGGTGATGGGCATACCTATATGACCTAACCCTTACCGGTCCTCCCTCCTTGATGACTATTGCATGGATTGTCTCTATGTGGCGGCAATTTATCCGATTCAGTAAATACCCATCTATGGGTCTGTAACGGCCGCTTAAGCTCCTCCCTGCGACACCTTCAAGTCTTGGTTTTCAGCCCCCGACGACTACACTTCACACTACTAGAGAATCATCCCAAGAAATGCAATTTCGGTTACCTTCATGAGAGACTTAAGTGACATTGGAGTCCGGCATAACAAATGGTCTCCCGTCACCGTAACCTCCCTTCCTGCCTAATGGAATTTCATCGTCATCTTTCCCCAATCTATCAACACCTCGCCTAATTGCTTTAATCAAGAGACCCCCAAAATCAAACAGATAACCATCCACCTCAACCCTAATCTCCCCCAATTCGACCTCCAGGCCGCGACACACCCCTTGGGATAAGGTTTTATATCTCACCTAAGCAGACACCATACTGTGGAGTGTCCACAACTTGCAATCCCATTTGTTCCACCAGGCCCTTGAAACAAAACTATGACTCGGCTCGATGTCGATCATTAACACAATGGGTGTACCCCTGATTTTACCTCTCAATCTCATTGTCTTAGGCTGCGAGATCCCTCCAATGGTGTACATCGGTAATTCCATCGTGGTATTGACCGTTTCCTCTTGTGCTCTCGGCTCTTCGTTTGCTGGGTCGAGGGAATTGCCCTCTTCTTCTCCGTCCAAGTCTTCATCTTCAACCAGTATTGTTATCCATAGGATTTTGTTAGCGCACTTTTGTAAAGGGGTGTATGGTTGATCATATATGAAACAAAGGCCCTTTTCTATTTTTTTCCATGAATTATTGATACGAAAGATTTCGGCCCCCTTTGTTATTTTGATGGCCACCGAGTCGATGGTTGAAACCCCCGCACTAGGAGCACTAGAATTTGTTGGATTCGTGGAACTAGCTGAAAAGCATCCCCAATCTGTTTTGGAGTTGGATGCTGATGAAGGGGCGGCTCGTTGGGGACCTGATCCACTAGATCTGGCCCATGTTCCCCACCCGCTAAGTTTCGGTCCACCTCCAGTGCTTGTGGGCCTGTGTGTCACACCCACTGCCTGGCCCATGGCCTGACCAGTAGGGTTGTTCATAAGGTCGGGTCCGACCACGACCTAACCCGGCCCCAATTGTTTTCAGTAACTAATTCCCCTCCACATCAGCAGCAACATTTCTTTTCTGCAGCAGCAGATTCTTAACCGATCCATCCTCCCATGCCCCCTTTTGCTTACTCTTCCTTATGTACACCTTCAGGACTAGAGGCCTCCCCATACCATGAGCCTTGGACTTGCTGCACTCTAATTGTGTCTCAAGCCCACATCTATCTTTGCCAACATTCTACCCATCATCAGTTATAGTCCCTAACAACAATAATATTAGAAATCTGAATATTATTAATTTGATTATTTTATCTGTTTTTTCATCTTAGAATTTTAATGAGATAAGAAGTAGAAAATATCTAGAGAAAAATGACAATAGGAAGATGAAATATGTAAAGGGTTATGGGAAATTGGAATTTGGAATTTTAAGGAACTCTAGAGGATTGTAAAAGAGAATTATGAGGATTATCATACGCGTCCATTATGAACAAAAGAATTCAGAATTTGGTTTAATTTCAACATGCATATGATCATGTCGATGACATCCCGATTTGAAGTTTAGTCGTCTTTTGCTTCTTGATTTGTTTTATTAGGTTTCTATATCATTTTTGAACAAGGGTAAATTTGATAATATTTGGCAGAGAGTTGGAATTTTCTATTGCAACAGCCATTAGTCTTTTAAGTCAGTTTTTAATGTTGCTACTATATGTAGCATTTAATGTTGCTAGTCTGTTTAAATCTCACGAGATTGGATAAGACTTTCATGGTTTTATATGTGTTGGCAGATACTAGAAAAGCTTTATGACCGAAATCATATCGTCATCGGATATGAACTAGTGAAGCTTTCATCCATTCAGCTATCCCTGGAAGACCATAATGCTATAGATATCATAAGTCGACTGGCTGCAATATTTTTACGCTACTATGGATCACATGCAGATATAACGTTCCCGCATCTGCAATTCCTTCAGCGAGAGGCTCTCAAACTGACCCAATAAGGTTTCTTCTTGTTCTCAAACTGACCCAATAAGGTTTCTTCTTGTTCTCTCGCAAACAGTTTGCGGATGAGGTTCTTGCTCCTAAAAGTAAATCCCATTGTTCAATACTTCTTCCTTGTCTTTGAGACTTTTGACAGTGGTCGTGTTCATTCATTATGTGCCATAATTTTTATTATAGTTTTTGCACAGTATATAGGTCTCAAACCCCTTTTTTTTAATTTTGAAAGAGGCAGATGTTAGGAGTGTCTGTTCAAGCAATTTTCTTTTCAATTTAAAATTATGAGTCATGCCCGATACTATTTTTAGTAATTGTGTTGTATTTATTATACTCGGCGCTTTAGTTTGTTCATATGTTAGCCGTGCGACCTATTCAGCTATCATGTACATATGAGGTATGAAACTGTCATGAAATTGTTGATCTTGCATGATTGAAATGATCAATATATTGCATGTAGAGAACCACCTACATATGCGAGGCGGGCTCGGTGTTCCCTACTTTGTTATGGACCCATATTTCAAGTTTGTCCAGGGCCACTAACAAGCCCCGGGCTGTTTGTCTGGTGGCAGCGGCTCAGGATTGCTCATTTTTAATTCATGGGTTTCTCTGAATTTGAAAGTTATCACTTATTAGGTTTTTATACCGAGACTCAATCCAATTAAGTCCGTAACATCTATCAATTTCGCCATATCCCTTTTGTGTTTTAGTCGTTCAGTAAATAAATCTCAAGGAACTTTTTTTTTTTTTTGCACAACATAAAAGGAAGATCCAAATAAAATTCGAATAGAAGAATAATTACTATATATAACACAAAATCTCTCAGTCAGTTCTTTCTAGCCGAGCCGCTCGGTCTGTCATTATACCTCGAGATGTAGAGAGAATCACAATTCCTATCCCATCTAAAATTCTAAAAATTTGTTGATAGTTAAAATATATTCGTAGACCGAGTGGACTAATTCGTTTGAAATTTAAAATGATTTCTATTGTTTTTCTTCTTATTATTTTGGGAGGGGTTTCTATACTTGGACTTTCAAATTATTTTAGTTTAAGAAATTCTTTGGCGACCAACACTAAAGGTATAAGTTTGTACTTTCTCACCTTTCGATGAATAAAATATATTTACATTGATTGTCCCGTTTTACATTTGTTCTCGTTATATGTAAAGTATTAACTTTGAGCTTGTACCTATAAATTTAATCTAGACTGACCTGTTAGACAAATATGTTAATAAATATCTCACATATTCATCTTTGTGATCATCAAAAATTAGCCTGTGACCTTCCCCAAATTTTATAATAAGGGTTCAATTTCCCCACATGATACATTTTGCTTGGTCACAACAAATTTGATATTGAAATATCAATAGAGATGGTTGCTTTTAAAAATAGAGCTGGACTACTAACCCTAGTCGCTATTAAATGCTGAACTTATATCTATTGAACCGAATGGAGGTACATCGAGTAAATCTAAATCTTGAACAAGTTTTTATGAACCTTCAAGACCAATCGACATGCCAATGAGATTCTGGTTGACGTTCTACGAATAACTTTCGGATCTCCATTTCTAATTACTTCAACTCCTTTATATGAACTTGTCAATGCCGAATGTGTAATATCCCGAGTTTTTCGGAAAAGTGTTGAAAGGTTTTCGAATTAAAGTTAAGAATTTGGAACGGGATATTATTCGAAAATAAGAGTTTATGTGTTGGAAAATATGTCGAAACGTTTTAAAGTGAAGCTTCGTCGTGTTGTAAAACGCGTGGTTTCGAGAACCAGTTACGCGATTTCTGTTTATATATACGAGTAAAAAATTCTTGTTTCAGCTATAAAAATAGCAAATGAACTCCGATTGAGCTGATTTTTGAACCATTGCACTCGTTTTACCGAGACGAACAACTTTTATGTTGAACATTTTTTAAAATTTGTATCAGATGAGCTTCCAAAATGCGAATTTTCGAGAAAGCCTCATTGCATGGACCTAACAGCAATTGTGTGGGGTCAAAATGTAATTTTTGATAACTTTTCCATAAATACCTCATAGTTTATAGTTAATGCGAAAATGGCAAAACATCACAAAATCCCCCCCCCCACGTCCCCAAACACGTTCTCGAGAGAGCGTCGGCGGCCTGCCGGCGGCAGCCCTAGGATGCCGGCGAGTTGAATTTATTGATCCCGGCTTGTCGCTTCGTTTCACGGCCCGAGCCACCCGCCAAATCGAAGCTCTCAGAGAGTACTACAAGTTAACGGTGATGGATTTTACATTTCATGCACGGTTGCACGTGAAACGAGGAAGAAAGCTTAGGTGAATAGTGACCCACTAGTGAATAGTAGCTTCGATTGAAATTCCATCGATTCCAGAGCGTTCGTGGGATCGTTTGGAGTCCGTATATGACCTCGAAATCTCGGTAATACCTCCCGGTAAAAACTCGCTAATTTCAAGTTTTATCGTTAAATGTTTGGATGTATACAGTAGCTTCGTAGAGTCGCGTATTGATATAAATTGAATTATTTTGGTATGAGTATATTGAATATGTATTTGGTAGAATCCGAGTGAAAACGGAACGAGTTGGATCGATCCGATATAATATGTAAGTTTCTGGTAAAAGTGAATTTTCCGTGTATTAATGTGTTTTTGATCGTAATGATAGATATGATTATATTGATGATATGATAGTGTTTGGATAAATTCAGGCAAGTTTGGAGGGTTCGGGACCTTTCCGTAGCGTTTGCGAAAATTTTTTCAGAAGATTTTCCAAAAACACATAATTGAGGATTTAAGTTAACTACTGGCTCGAATTAGTTTCTAATGATATTTTAAGATAATTGGAACTGAAATCATTGAGATCAGATTTAATCTAGTAGTCCTGGAAAGAACCAGAATTTTATCTAAGTTAAGTCAAGGATTCTGTAAAGTTGCGATTCTGGCGGTTGTTTTCACGATTTGTTTTGACAGATTTGACTATGACCTGGAGTGATTGCGAAGCCAGGTAAGAAACTCATGCGATGAGTACTTGTATAATCGATTTTTGTGTAAATATATATAGAGATTATTGAATTGTTTAGGATAAATGGGGACTAGTTAAGAGGTAGTTTGAGAACGGAGTTCAAGACTATGTTTAGTTAAGTGAATCGACCATTGCATGTATGAATTTTGTTATTCCTATGATATGAAGTGAGATGTTTGATGATCTTAATGTCTGTATGTATGTATTGATGTGTTTTTAAGTGAAATGTTCGAGGATAATGCTATGATATGAAGTGAAAAGTTTGATGAGTTTGATGTATACATGTATGTATTGATGCATGTAAGTGTATGAACTCGTAATGGTATGTGTATGTATAAGTATATATATAAGCATATATAAGAGCATTGGGACACGTATTTGTACTTGTATGTGCTAAGAAATGGATATATGCTAAATCATTCCTGAATGAAACTCGGAAACTGAGTATGTTTGATCGATAAGGGAAAGACATGAAAATTGTTGAAGATAAAGCATTTGAATTAGTAATAATGTGTATATTCATATGTATGTGTATGAGTGTTTAGATGATGACTTGGGATGAGTTTTTGGTATATGGTATGTTCGCATGTGTGTATAACTGAATGATTTCGTGGTGTAGTAGTCGAGCTGGTTAGGAATCCGTTCGGACGTAATTCATCTCATACCTATTCTAAAATAGGTAATGAGTCTCGTATGAGTATTGTATGTGTAAACCAGCAATATGTATGTAATGTTTGATTATGTGTTTTGTGATGTATTGGCTGTTATGTATGCTTCATTGTTGGTTGCACGATGATTGTATGCATGTTTAAGTGTATCTGTGTGTGACAAAATTTGTGATATGTAAGGACTGTGTGCGCTATTGGAGAATGAATAAATGACTTGAAAACTGGCATGAATATAAGATGTTATAAGTGTGTTTGCTAAGTTTGTTATATTTATGTGTGTACATTATGGAAGAGACTGAATGTGTTTCTAGAATTTTGATAATGTGTTGTAGAATTCTGAAATTGGATTTGCATGAATGTAAGAAAAGTGGGCTATGATTTCTAAACTGATATGTGTGAAAGTATTTAAGTCACAAATGTTAAGCTAACATAACGTTATCGGAATAGAAGTAAGTTTGTTTCAAAATGAAGGTTGTTTGACTTATCGTTTTGAGGATATTTCAAAGGTGTGCATTCGTAATAAAGTTTAAATATATGACTTCATGTTTCTTAGGATTGAAATGGTTTCGATGTAAAATGACTTATTCTGTGATATTCGTGTTGATGTCTTGTGTGATTTGAATGTTTGGCTAATAGATTAGCATGTATGTGAATATGTAGATATGAGAATTTGACAAGGTGAAATATAAAGGATAATAAAAGTTGATAAACCTGAACTTGTAATAATTTAGTCATTCTCATAAACTGCTGATATGCTTTACTTGTATGTTTGTTTGTAATACCAGCATGGTTACTTACTGAGTTTTAAAACTCACACCAAACCAGTTGCTAGTTTTGCAGGTTGACTACCAAATGGGTCAACCACTTCAGCTTTTGAAGCTATGTGTTATGATATTTTATATCGTACCATAAGTGCACGGTGTCAAGTTTTAGTATGAATGAGTTTAGAGTGTCGAACCCTCAGGGATTGAAATCTAAATTACACTAAGTACTATAATTATTAACCTTAACTTTATTTAGACATAAGATTTTTAATTTGATTTAATTAGAAAACTAAAAACAAGGATAATAAAACAAATGAACGAATTGAATGTCTACGATAATATTAATGAGAGAATGAATCCTAGAGTCTGATTTCACCCAGCCTTCCACTATGTAGTTACGAACCCAATTAACTCATGTCAATGTCTAAGTTTATAAGCCAGGAATCAAGGATTTCTCCACTCTCTCTCGAGCAGCAATGGAGGTGTTATCAATTATCAAAAATCAATATCTCTATAAAAATCCAACAATTAACATTTGATTAAGTCCGGTGATTCTTATTAACCGCTTTCAAGGAGTTATAAATTCTCTCGAACCCTATAAACTTCCTTGATTATATTTCCCAATTCCTACTTAAAATCCTCTATCTCGAGTGAATGATTTCAAAAAAGGTATCATCATTTGTGGCCAGCAAATATAAAGCATTAAACATAGAGAAAACATAAATAAACTTGAAGAAAAATAATATAAGAGTTGCTTGATAGTTAATACATAGTTTCAGGCATTAGGCTACATCAAACTCTAGAATAAGAGAATTAGTTCATGATCAATTCAAAACACAACAATAATTTTGATAAACAAATAATAATAAATAGAAAAGATATATGAAGAAAATATGAGAGTGGAACCCGAAACAGATTCCTTGTATTTCCGGACTTCAATGCCTTGTCTTCTTCCTTCAATTTCGATCTCTTCTTCTTGGTTGTCTTGTTCTTATTCTGGTGTGTTTTTAGGGTTTTGTTGTTGTCCAGAAGGTTACCTTCTAAGTTAGACGTAGTGACTCTTTTATAGGAAAAATTTGCAGCTCCCCGAAAACCCTAGTATTCTTTCTTTTCGCCGCGACGCTGCGCCGGTATGTTGGCGTTGCGGCGCTTCAATCTCGACATTATGTATGGGTTCGTCTGGTGCCTCGGCGTAAATAAGTAGGTAGCGTCTCAGCGCTTCTTGCATGTCTTCATCTGGGCTGTGGCGCGAGTGATTGGCGCCACAGCGCCTTCGTCTCGGGTTTATGTATGGCGAGCTTGGCGCCTCAGCGCAAGTGGGTAGGCGGCTCAGCGCCTTTGTCTCGGTATTCTGTATAGGGAGCTTATGGCGCCGCGACGCGAGCTAGTTGGCGTTGCGGCTCTAGCTTTGACTTCTGGATGTACTTGTTTTTGCTTCCTTCAGTTGCATCCGTTAACTCTGAAAACCGTATATAATAGTCTGAATCCATGCTTTTCTTGCGTCCTATTAACAAAACACCAAAAAACTCCAAAAGACCATTAAATTACATGGAATCTAACAAAATAATAAGCTGAGGATACAAGAATGGGTGTGTAAATTTCACACTTATCAAACACCCCCAAACTTATGATTTTGCTAGTCCCGAGCAAAGAACAAAATAAGAGCTAAATACAAATAAACAAACAAATAAAAATAACTTAAACTAACTAAGCCACTTTCGTAGGGATCACAATTGCATCTAGCATATGCAATAAGCCTTTAAACCCCTAGGCGGCCCTAGTGGATGATTTATAGTCTCGTGAGGGCTTACAGAGACGACACCCACAAACGTCATGCATTATGTTCATGTAATCATGCAATAGAAAAAAAAATTGACAGAGAAATAACAGGAGTCTTAGGAAATTTGGTGCATGGCGTGTTCTCAGGGGATACCTAATGATGAAAACAAAGAAACCTTCAAAGTATGGGCTGTCATGAAATTGTTGATCTTGCATGATTGAAATGATCAATATATTGCATGTAGAGAACCACCTACATATGCGAGGCGGGCTCGGTGTTCCCTACTTTGTTATGGACCCATATTTCAAGTTTGTCCAGGGCCACTAACAAGCCCCGGGCTGTTTGTCTGGTGGCAGCGGCTCAGGATTGCTCATTTTTAATTCATGGGTTTCTCTGAATTTGAAAGTTATCACTTATTAGGTTTTTATATACCGAGACTCAATCCAATTAAGTCCGTAACATCTATCAATTTCGCCATATCCCTTTTGTGTTTTAGTCGTTCAGTAAATAAATCTCAAGGAACTTTTTTTTTTTTTTGCACAACATAAAAGGAAGATCCAAATAAAATTCGAATAGAAGAATAATTACTATATATAACACAAAATCTCTCAGTCAGTTCTTTCTAGCCGAGCCGCTCGGTCTGTCATTATACCTCGAGATGTAGAGAGAATCACAATTCCTATCCCATCTAAAATTCTAAAAATTTGTTGATAGTTAAAATATATTCGTAGACCGAGTGGACTAATTCGTTTGAAATTTAAAATGATTTCTATTGTATTTTCTTCTTATTATTTTGGGAGGGGTTTCTATACTTGGACTTTCAAATTATTTTAGTTTAAGAAATTCTTTGGCGACCAACACTAAAGGTATAAGTTTGTACTTTCTCACCTTTCGATGAATAAAATATATTTACATTGATTGTCCCGTTTTACATTTGTTCTCGTTATATGTAAAGTATTAACTTTGAGCTTGTACCTATAAATTTAATCTAGACTGACCTGTTAGACAAATATGTTAATAAATATCTCACATATTCATCTTTGTGATCATCAAAAATTAGCCTGTGACCTTCCCCAAATTTATAATAAGGGTTCAATTTCCCCACATGATACATTTTGCTTGGTCACAAAAATTTGATATTGAAATATCAATAGAGATGGTTGCTTTTAAAAATAGAGCTGGACTACTAACCCTAGTCGCTATTAAATGCTGAACTTATATCTATTGAACCGAATGGAGGTACACTCGAGTAAATCTAAATCTTGAACAAGTTTTTATGAACCTTCAAGACCAATCGACATGCCAATGAGATTCTGGTTGACGTTCTACCGATAACTTTCGGATCTCCATTTCTAATTACTTCAACTCCTTTATATGAACTTGTCAATGCCGAATGTGTAATATCCCGAGTTTTTCGGAAAAGTGTTGAAAGGTTTTCGAATTAAAGTTAAGAATTTGGAACGGGATATTATTCGAAAATAAGAGTTTATGTGTTGGAAAATATGTCGAAACGTTTTAAAGTGAAGCTTCGTCGTGTTGTAAAACGCGTGGTTTCGAGAACCAGTTACGCGATTTCTGTTTATATATACGAGTAAAAAATTCTTGTTTCAGCTATAAAAATAGCAAATGAACTCCGATTGAGCTGATTTTTGAACCATTGCACTCGTTTTACCGAGACGAACAACTTTTATGTTGAACATTTTTTAAAATTTGTATCAGATGAGCTTCCAAAATGCGAATTTTCGAGAAAGCCTCATTGCATGGACCTAACAGCAATTGTGTGGGGTCAAAATGTAATTTTTGATAACTTTTCCATAAATACCTCATAGTTTATAGTTAATGCGAAAATGGCAAAACATCACAAAATCCCCCCCCCCCACGTCCCCAACACGTTCTCGAGAGAGCGTCGGCGGCCTGCCGGCGGCAGCCCTAGGATGCCGGCGAGTTGAATTTATTGATCCCGGCTTGTCGCTTCGTTTCACGGCCCGAGCCACCCGCCAAATCGAAGCTCTCAGAGAGTACTACAAGTTAACGGTGATGGATTTTACATTTCATGCACGGTTGCACGTGAAACGAGGAAGAAAGCTTAGGTGAATAGTGACCCACTAGTGAATAGTAGCTTCGATTGAAATTCCATCGATTCCAGAGCGTTCGTGGGATCGTTTGGAGTCCGTATATGACCTCGAAATCTCGGTAATACCTCCCGGTAAAAACTCGCTAATTTCAAGTTTTATCGTTAAATGTTTGGATGTATACAGTAGCTTCGTAGAGTCGCGTATTGATATAAATTGAATTATTTTGGTATGAGTATATTGAATATGTATTTGGTAGAATCCGAGTGAAAACGGAACGAGTTGGATCGATCCGATATAATATGTAAGTTTCTGGTAAAAGTGAATTTTCCGTGTATTAATGTGTTTTTGATCGTAATGATAGATATGATTATATATGATGATATGATAGTGTTTGGATAAATTCAGGCAAGTTTGGAGGGTTCGGGACCTTTCCGTAGCGTTTGCGAAAATTTTTTCAGAAGATTTTCCAAAAACACATAATTGAGGATTTAAGTTAACTACTGGCTCGAATTAGTTTCTAATGATATTTTAAGATAATTGGAACTGAAATCATTGAGATCAGATTTAATCTAGTAGTCCTGGAAAGAACCAGAATTTTATCTAAGTTAAGTCAAGGATTCTGTAAAGTTGCGATTCTGGCGGTGTTTTCACGATTTGTTTTGACAGATTTGACTATGACCTGGAGTGATTGCGAAGCCAGGTAAGAAACTCATGCGATGAGTACTTGTATAATCGATTTTTGTGTAAATATATATAGAGATTATTGAATTGTTTAGGATAAATGGGGACTAGTTAAGAGGTAGTTTGAGAACGGAGTTCAAGACTATGTTTAGTTAAGTGAATCGACCATTGCATGTATGAATTTTGTTATTCCTATGATATGAAGTGAGATGTTTGATGATCTTAATGTCTGTATGTATGTATTGATGTGTTTTTAAGTGAAATGTTCGAGGATAATGCTATGATATGAAGTGAAAAGTTTGATGAGTTTGATGTATACATGTATGTATTGATGCATGTAAGTGTATGAACTCGTAATGGTATGTGTATGTATAAGTATATATATAAGCATATATAAGAGCATTGGGACACGTATTTGTACTTGTATGTGCTAAGAAATGGATATATGCTAAATCATTCCTGAATGAAACTCGGAAACTGAGTATGTTTGATCGATAAGGGAAAGACATGAAAATTGTTGAAGATAAAGCATTTGAATTAGTAATAATGTGTATATTCATATGTATGTGTATGAGTGTTTAGATGATGACTTGGGATGAGTTTTTGGTATATGGTATGTTCGCATGTGTGTATAACTGAATGATTTCGTGGTGTAGTAGTCGAGCTGGTTAGGAATCCGTTCGGACGTAATTCATCTCATACCTATTCTAAAATAGGTAATGAGTCTCGTATGAGTATTGTATGTGTAAACCAGCAATATGTATGTAATGTTTGATTATGTGTTTTGTGATGTATTGGCTGTTATGTATGCTTCATTGTTGGTTGCACGATGATTGTATGCATGTTTAAGTGTATCTGTGTGTGACAAAATTTGTGATATGTAAGGACTGTGTGCGCTATTGGAGAATGAATAAATGACTTGAAAACTGGCATGAATATAAGATGTTATAAGTGTGTTTGCTAAGTTTGTTATATTTATGTGTGTACATTATGGAAGAGACTGAATGTGTTTCTAGAATTTTGATAATGTGTTGTAGAATTCTGAAATTGGATTTGCATGAATGTAAGAAAAGTGGGCTATGATTTCTAAACTAAACTGATATGTGTGAAAGTATTTAAGTCACAAATGTTAAGCTAACATAACGTTATCGGAATAGAAGTAAGTTTGTTTCAAAATGAAGGTTGTTTGACTTATCGTTTTGAGGATATTTCAAAGGTGTGCATTCGTAATAAAGTTTAAATATATGACTTCATGTTTCTTAGGATTGAAATGGTTTCGATGTAAAATGACTTATTCTGTGATATTCGTGTTGATGTCTTGTGTGATTTGAATGTTTGGCTAATAGATTAGCATGTATGTGAATATGTAGATATGAGAATTTGACAAGGTGAAATATAAAGGATAATAAAAGTTGATAAACCTGAACTTGTAATAATTTAGTCATTCTCATAAACTGCTGATATGCTTTACTTGTATGTTTGTTTGTAATACCAGCATGGTTACTTACTGAGTTTTAAAACTCACACCAAACCAGTTGCTAGTTTTGCAGGTTGACTACCAAATGGGTCAACCACTTCAGCTTTTGAAGCTATGTGTTATGATATTTTATATCGTACCATAAGTGCACGGTGTCAAGTTTTAGTATGAATGAGTTTAGAGTGTCGAACCCTCAGGGATTGAAATCTAAATTACACTAAGTACTATAATTATTAACCTTAACTTTATTTAGACATAAGATTTTTAATTTGATTTAATTAGAAAACTAAAAACAAGGATAATAAAACAAATGAACGAATTGAATGTCTACGATAATATTAATGAGAGAATGAATCCTAGAGTCTGATTTCACCCCAGCCTTCCACTATGTAGTTACGAACCCAATTAACTCATGTCAATGTCTAAGTTTATAAGCCAGGAATCAAGGATTTCTCCACTCTCTCTCGAGCAGCAATGGAGGTGTTATCAATTATCAAAAATCAATATCTCTATAAAAATCCAACAATTAACATTTGATTAAGTCCGGTGATTCTTATTAACCGCTTTCAAGGAGTTATAAATTCTCTCGAACCCTATAAACTTCCTTGATTATATTTCCCAATTCCTACTTAAAATCCTCTATCTCGAGTGAATGATTTCAAAAAAGGTATCATCATATTTGTGGCCAGCAAATATAAAGCATTAAACATAGAGAAAACATAAATAAACTTGAAGAAAAATAATATAAGAGTTGCTTGATAGTTAATACATAGTTTCAGGCATTAGGCTACATCAAACTCTAGAATAAGAGAATTAGTTCATGATCAATTCAAAACACAACAATAATTTTGATAAACAAATAATAATAAATAGAAAAGATATATGAAGAAAATATGAGAGTGGAACCCGAAACAGATTCCTTGTATTTCCGGACTTCAATGCCTTGTCTTCTTCCTTCAATTTCGATCTCTTCTTCTTGGTTGTCTTGTTCTTATTCTGGTGTGTTTTTAGGGTTTTGTTGTTGTCCAGAAGGTTACCTTCTAAGTTAGACGTAGTGACTCTTTTATAGGAAAAATTTGCAGCTCCCCGAAAACCCTAGTATTCTTTCTTTTCGCCGCGACGCTGCGCCGGTATGTTGGCGTTGCGGCGCTTCAATCTCGACATTATGTATGGGTTCGTCTGGTGCCTCGGCGTAAATAAGTAGGTAGCGTCTCAGCGCTTCTTGCATGTCTTCATCTGGGCTGTGGCGCGAGTGATTGGCGCCACAGCGCCTTCGTCTCGGGTTTATGTATGGCGAGCTTGGCGCCTCAGCGCAAGTGGGTAGGCGGCTCAGCGCCTTTGTCTCGGTATTCTGTATAGGGAGCTTATGGCGCCGCGACGCGAGCTAGTTGGCGTTGCGGCTCTAGCTTTGACTTCTGGATGTACTTGTTTTTGCTTCCTTCAGTTGCATCCGTTAACTCTGAAAACCGTATAATAGTCTGAATCCATGCTTTTCTTGCGTCCTATTAACAAAACACCAAAAAACTCCAAAAGACCATTAAATTACATGGAATCTAACAAAATAATAAGCTGAGGATACAAGAATGGGTGTGTAAATTTCACACTTATCAAACACCCCCAAACTTATGATTTTGCTAGTCCCGAGCAAAAGACAAAATAAGAGCTAAATACAAATAAACAAATAAAAATAACTTAAACTAACTAAGCCACTTTCGTAGGGATCACAATTGCATCTAGCATATGCAATAAGCCTTTAAACCCCTAGGCGGCCCTAGTGGATGATTTATAGTCTCGTGAGGGCTTACAGAGACGACACCCACAAACGTCATGCATTATGTTCATGTAATCATGCAATAGAAAAAAAAATTGACAGAGAAATAACAGGAGTCTTAGGAAATTTGGTGCATGGCGTGTTCTCAGGGGATACCTAATGATGAAAACAAAGAAACCTTCAAAGTATAAGATTTAACTTAGATCCAATTTCTCGAATAAAATATCTAACTCAGACTCAGAAAGTGCGTGTGTGTTAAGGGTTGGTAACAACTCGAATCCTAAAGAAGCTAGCTAGGTGAGTTCGTCAATAAAATTTTGCATCCAAAAACCAACCTAGATATCTTAAAAATTTGCTCCATATTTGCCTATTGAGCTCTATATGATATGTTTTTTTTTAACTCACCTACCCTTTAAGGTGGCATTTCTCCTCATGGTGGTCCTAATACTCGCCCATGGGTAGCTTCACGCTTATCGGTTATATGTGGTTTTTTTTAAACTAAACTTGAAAAGAAATACATGTCATGCTAGAAAGAACGAACTCATGAAAATAACACATATGCATTACATATATAAGTTGATAATAACACCCCCAAACTTAAAACGAGAAGTGTCCGCAATGCTCAAAATAAAGGAGTGAAAAGTGCAAGAGTTAAAATGAATTAAAGGTGTTTGGATGATAAGAAATTGAATGAATTTGAGAGAAAATAAATTCTGAATTTTATTGATTACACACTTAAAATGAAATTTACATGTATGTTTGTTTATATACAATGCTAAGTGGCTTGGCACCAAAAAGTTACAATCCAGATCTAAAAGAGCCTATCAGCTGTCTACATGTGTCAGCTTATTACTTGCTTCCTCTTTGACTTTATACTTGCCATATATTCAGCTCATATACTCCTTACAAGCCATTGCCTCTTCACGTCTGCAATTAACCAAATACATTGAGTCTATACCAACTGATTATCTTATTGTAGGCACTGCATTTTTGCATATAAGTCCCTATGATGAGTCTCATTTAGAGGCACTACCTTTTATGTCACGGAAGTCGCGGGAAACGGACGTCGGAAGGGGAAATTCAGACTAAGTATGTCATCAGATTCATTTCACAAGTTCACTATTTTTGTTCGTGCTGCGTTCGTGACCACGTTCGAACGTCAAGCAGATTACGGGCGTTCGTGTAGCGTTCGAACGGTGTCGGTATTTCTGGTTTTGCTGCTAGCCTCACACCCAAGCCCAATTAGCCCACCAAAGCCCATAAAAAATATCCAAATTAATAAAACACATATCTAACACATGGTGAAATTAAAGCAAATCTAAAAATCACATACCAAATATAAAATAATCACCTACTAAAATAACAAATCCACTTACCTAAACAAAATAAATCACATCCCAATTTAGCCAAATCTTGTCTCCAATCAATCTTTTATTTTCCTTGTATAACACTAAAAAATATCTCACCTTTATTGCATGATCTCTCATTCCTTCTCCAACAAGATTTAACCATAGCCTTTGCCTATAAAAAGAAGCCTCTGCCACACATCCAAGTGGCTAGCACTTTGATACAAACCACAGAAAAATTCTGCAAAGTATTGACTTCCTAGCTCATTCACACAAAAAGAAAACTCCTAGCATTCACACATAACAAAAGCTATAAGCAATAACGAATTCTCTCTTCCTCCCTCACTCTCAATAACCGAAAATCACAAACCAAAGAACCCTCATTGCCGTGACCAAAACACATCCCAAATAGCCCATTTACCTCACCAAAACAGTCCCCGAACCACACCATAACACCACCGAAAATCACACTCAAACAGCAACCCAAATACACCAAGAACAGTAGCCTAAATACAGCAAACACAGTGACCGAAAATCAGCAGTAAGACATCAGCAAAACAACAGCGAAACGGAGCGAAAATGGTAGCTTGAGCAGCGAAACAGTGAGAGAAAACGTTGAACCAGTGAACCGGAGGAGTTGCAGAGCATCCACCCTTCCGAAGACCGTGTACGGTACTTCCGAGAGTTGACATAAAAGGTTAGACCTGATGGCACTTTTTGTATTTATTTTTTATTCATCTTTTAATTGTTATAGTTATTTATTTCGTATGAGAGTCGTTTATGGATGCATGTTGTGGTTTTGAATAAAATGGAAAATGTGTCGCCTCATGTGGTATATAGGATGGAAACCCGGACATAAATTTCATAGCCGATTCTGAATGGACGGTAGTATGATCTGTACTCGGGATACAACTTCACGTACCACTTGAGTATACGGCACATATTTTATTTCGTGTTATCTTGATTTGTTTATTATTGTTATTTAATTTCTGCATGTTATTTGTCTATGTAATAATATGATGCGCATGGGCTTAGTAAGTCGGATTAAAGGTCCTCCATTTCGAGTGGTTAAAATCCTTTACCACGATGCTTCGCCGTGCCGGATGACGTATATTCGAATGAATGTAAGATGTGTTCAATCGGGTATACAATGTCCGATGTTGTTGTCTTTATGTTTATATGCATTATGACATTAGCTCATGGGCTTAGTAAGTCGGATTAAAGGTCCTCCGTTTTGAGGGCTTAAAATCCTTTACCACGATGCTTCGCCGCGCCGGATGACGTATATTCGGTTGAATGTAAGATGTGTTCAATCGGATATACAAAGTCCGACATTGTTGTCTTTATTTTTATGTGCATTATGTTATTAGCGCATGGGCTTAGTAAGTTGGATTAAAAGTCCACTATGTCGAGGGGTTAAAATCCTTTACCACGATGCTTTACCGCGCCTTGTAGCCCGTTATTATTTATTAGGTGTCATTTATTCACCCGTTCACGTATGTGTCATGTTCTTTACTGTTTTTTTGAGGTCACTGCTGTGACCCCGTTCGAACGCGTTTCAGAACGCCGCACGAACGCATGTTTTCTGTCTCAATTCGTTCGAACGCGTTTACAAACGCGAACCTTCTATTTATCGTTCGAACGCGTTTACTAATGTTACTTGAACGCGCACGTATTTCCTTTGTTTTATCATGCATCAGGTCTGGTCCCATTCGAACGCGTTCTCAAACGCTATACGAACGCGAACCTTCTATTTACCGTTTACGAATGCTACTCAAACGCGAACCTTCTGTTTACCGTTCGAACGCGGATACGAACGCCGCACGAACGACCACGGTAAACAGGCCCTCTTTCATCACATCTCAAGCATGGTTATTCATTTTGTCATTTGCCTTTTTGATTGTTCATGTTCTCGCATTTAGTCATTCATTGTGTTCACAAGATTACATGTTTGTTTCCATGATGCATGTTTACACGGTAGTTACCTACTTATGCTTCCGCATTCATCCATTCAACATGTTCATGAAGTTATATGCTTGCCGTTATTCTGATTTGCTTTCATGCGTGATTGTACAATTACTATCCACTGGCATGCCTATGATCAAATATAATATGCTTATGAAAATATTGTATGTTTGTCGTTATGATTACCTTCATGCATGTGAATTTAAAAGTAGAATACTCTTGGAAATATGTTACGTAGATTCGATTAAATTAATGCACAAATCATTTCATTACAAGTGGCATAAGTAAGGGACCATTCCGAACCCAACGGTTTGAGGTATTCCCTTGCGAGGGGTGAGTGCGGCCTTAAATCTTTGTCCTGGTTCACACCGGGTGGAGACTCCATTATTCTCCGGTTTAGTCCTCCGCGGGCTACTCCGTACTCCCAACCGGGCCGCGAGCCCGGAACAGCATGCGTCGCCCAGTTTCTGTGTCCCACACTTATCATTGAAGCTTTCTTCATTTGAACATCCAGATTCCATTGCAGCTACATGTGTTTTCTTAACATCCCCCTTCAAGCTCAATGTTCTCTCCTGAACATTGAGCTTGCTCCTCAAGTAATTGAACTGCGGAAAAGTTAAGGTTTTGGTCAGTATATCAGCAATCTGGTGTTCAGTAGAGATGTATCTTATGTCCAACTCATGATTGATCACTTTATCTCTAACAAAATGTACATCAATTTCAATGTGCTTAGTCCTTGAGTGATATACTGGATTCTTTGCCAATGCTGCTGCTCCTTCATTGTCACACCAAATGATAGGAACTGAAATGAGCTTAATCTTCATTTCTGTAAATAAGGACTGTAGCCAAATAATTTATGCACTTGCTGAGGCTAAGGCTCTATACTCACATTCAGTACTGGATCTAGCTACTACCTGCTGTTTTTTGCTAGACGAGGATATTAGATTATCTCCCAAGTATATGCAATAGGCACCTATAGATTTTCTATCATCTATATCACATGCCCAGTCAGCATCTGAATATCCTGTAATTTCCATTTTTCCACTCTGTCTTATCTGAATCCCATATGATGATGTAAATTGTAGATACCTTAGCACTTTCTTACAGGCCAGCCAATGTTGATGAGTCAGCGAAGACAAATATTGACTGAGTTTGTGTACTGAATAGCTTATATCTGGTCTGGTTAATGTTAAATATTACAGACCTCCAACTATGCTTCTGTATAAGCTTTCATTATCAAACTTCTCTCCCAATGCCCATTCAACAGATCTTGCAAGTTTCAAACCTGAACTGAAAGAAGTTTCACTTCCTTTGTAATTTTCCATAGATACTTTGTTGAGCAGATCATGAACATACTTAGCTTGAGATAAGTGCATACCCTCATGAGAATAGTTGACTTCGATGCCAAGAAAATAAGTCAGTAATCTCAAGTCTTTTAATGCAAATGTGGAACTGAGATGAGAAACAAATTTCTCAAGCAAAGTACTGTCTAGTCCAGTAATCAGTATATCATCTACATAGATTAAAACTAGGATTACTGATTCTTTTTCATGCTTGATAAACAAGGATGTATCTGCCTTTGAGCTTTCAAATCCAGACTTAATCAAATATCCATTGAGTTTATCATACCAAGCCCTAGGTGCCTGCTTCAATCCATAAATAGCTTTATTCAGTTTACACATATGAGTAGCTTTGTGTGCATCTTCAAATCCTTCTGGCTGCAACATGTAAACATCTTCTAGTAAATCTTCATTTAAGAATGCATTGTTTACATCTATTTGCCTCACTTTCCATTTCAGCATCACAGATAAGCTCAGTATCACTCTCACTGTTGAGGACTTTACAACTGGACTAAAGGTTTCAAAGAAGTTCACACCAGCTGTTTGATGATAACCTTTAGCAACCAATCTTGCTTTATACTTTGCAATTGAGCCATCGATGTGGTACTTGATTCTAAATACCCATTTGTTTCCAATCAAATTGTATTCTATTGAGTTGGGTACAAGTGTCCAAGTTTTGTTTCTTATTAGAGCATCATATTCATCTTTCATTGCATCCTTCCAATGTTGGTATGACAAGGCCTCTTTAACAGATGTTGGCTCACACAGTTTGGCTTGTGTAAGAAATGCATTGTTTTGAAGAAGTTTGGTTTTAGATCTAGTTAGCATAGGATGAATGGAGGGTCCATAATTAGAGTTGATGATGGGTTCAGTGTTTGTGGTTGAAGAAATTGAGGAAACCCTCTTTTTATTTTCTTATTTTAAACTATACAAGAATTGGCCATATATAGCCTTCAGTCTTCTCTATAAAAGGAAGGTAAATCTACCCATAATCAATTACCATATCTCTAGCAATCTTAAAGATATTTTCCTATTTTTAACACTCTCCCTCAAGCTGGAGCATATAGATCATATGCACCAAGCTTGTTACAAATAAAATCAATACGAGGACCGCGAAGAGACTTAGTGAGGATGTCCGCTAATTGTCCTTCAGAGTTGACGAAGCTAGTAACCATGCATCCAGATAAAATTTTCTCCCTGATAAAGTGACAATCGACTTCTATGTGCTTGGTCCTTTCATGAAACACAGGGTTAGATGCTATATGTAGTGCTGCTTGGTTGTCACAAATTAGCTTCATTTGTGTCCCACCTCCAAACTTTAATTCCTGTAACAACTTTTTAACCATACTAACTCACATGTGCCAAGGCCATAGCTCGATATTCTGCTTCTGCACTAGACCTGGCAACAACTGCTTGTTTCTTACTTTTCCAGGATACTAGGTTGCCTCCAATTAAAACACAATATCCTGTAGTAGAACGCCTATCGGACGGAGAGCCTGCATAATCTGCATCAGAATATCCAACTATCTCAGTATTGCCTTTATTTTCATACAATAATCCTTGTCCTGGCGCTTTCTTAATATACTTAAGAATACGTATGACAGCATCCCAATGACTTTCACATGGAGTTTGCAGGAATTGGCTAAGCACACTGACTGCGAATGAGATATCTGGGCGAGTAATTGTAAGATAGTTCAACTTTCCAACTAACCGCCTATATCGTCCAGGATCTTTTAGTGGCTCTCCAACTAGTTTCCTATACTCCTCAGGGTTTTCCAATGGCTCCCCTTCTTTTGGCAGAAGTTTAACATTTGGATCCATGGGCGTGTCAACAGGTTTACAATCTAACATGCATGTTTCTTGAGAATGTCTATAGCATATTTTCTCTGAGAGATGACTATACCGGTATGAGATTGAGCTACTTCTATGCCAAGGAAGTACTTTAGTAGTCCTAAATCCTTAGTCTGAAAAATGATTAAATAAATGTGTTTTCAGTTGTCGAATTCCCTCTTGGTCACTTCCAGTAATGACTATATCATCCACATATACAACCAAGTAAATGCATTGGCCATTGGAATGGCGATAGAAAACTGAGTGGTCTGCTTCGCTACGAGTCATACCAAATTTCTGAATGACAGTACTAAATCTCCCAAACCAAGCACGAGGAGACTGTTTGAGACCATACAGAGAGCGACGAAGCCGACAAACCAGACCATACTCCCCCTGAGCAATAAAACCAGGTGGTTGCTCCATATAGACTTCCTCTTGGAGGTCTCCATGAAGGAAGGCATTCTTGATGTCCAGCTGATAGAGTGGCCAGTGACGCATAGCAGCCATGGAGAGAAACAGGCGGACGGAAGCAATTTGGCTACAGGAGAAAAAGTGTCACCATAGTCCAAACCAAATATCTGGGTATAACCTTTAGCAACAAGGCGAGCCTTGAGTCGATCAATCTGCCCATCAGGACCAACTTTCACCGCATAAACCCATCGACAACCAACTGTAGATTTCTCGGGGGGGTAACGGAACCAAATCCCAAGTGCCACTTGAGTGTAAAGCAGCCATTTCATCTATCATTGCTTGTTTCCATCCTGGATCAGACAAAGCCTCATGAACATTTCTAGGAAGAGGAACAAAAGACAAGGTGGAGACAAAAGCAAAATATGGAGCAGATAAACGATGATAACTGAGAAATGTATAAATAGGATGTGGATTACGAGTGGAACGAATACCTTTACTGGTGGCAATTGGGCCAGGAAGGTCCAATGTACGGGCAGGAGCTGGAGCAGGTTGTGAGTCAGTGGCTGCAGTGTCAATGCCGACGGAAGATAGAGAACGAGGACGACGGTGATATACCTGAAGAGGACGTGATGGTGACATAGTCTCAAGTGGAGGATGAAAAAATGGAACAGGTAGTACCGTAGAAGGGGCGGGAAGAGTCGGGGTATGAGGAGAGAAGTAAGGTGATGACTCGAAGAATGTGACGTCGGCAGAGAGAAAGTAGCGGTTATTATCTGGAGAATAACATCGGTACCCTTTTTGAAGTCGGGAATATCCTAAGAAGATGCATTTAGTAGATTTAGCAGAAGTTTATCTTGTCCCGGGGTTAGATTATGGACAAAACACACACAACCAAATATGCGAAGAGGGATCGAATAGAGAGGTTGGTTGGGAAATAAGAATAGAGTGTGGGAATTTGGTCTTGTAAAACAGAAGAAGGCATGCGATTAATGAGATAGCAAGCAGTAAGAATGCATCCCCCAGAAACGAAAAGGTATATGGTATGGATTAATAAGGTACGAGCCGTCTCAATGAGATGTCGATTTTTACGTTCAGCTAGACCATTTTGTTGGGGTGTATAGACACAAGATGACTCATGTAGAATACCTTGAGATGAGATAAAGGTGGTAAAAGGAGCAGAAAAATATTCCCGAGCATTATCACTACGAAATACACGAATGGGAATATCAAATTGAGTTTTGATTTCAGCACAAAATTTTCGAAAAATAGGAAATAACTCAGAACGATCTTTCATTAAAAATAGCCAAGTATTTCGAGAGTAATCATCAATAAATGTCACAAAATACCGAAATCCCATAGCAGAATTGACACGACATGGACCCCAAACATCGGAATGAATTAACTCAAAAGGGGACGCGGCCCGATTATTGACTCGATTGGGAAATCGTACACGAGTATGTTTCCCAAGTTGACACGACTCACATGGAAGTGAAGATAATGAAGAAAGTTGCGGAACTAGCTTCTGAAGCTTAGAGAGACTGAGGTGACCCAAACGGTTGTGGAGAACATCAGCAGAATCGGTGGAGGTGCAAGCGACCGCAGACAATGACTGCGTGAGATGATAAAGGCCTTGTGACTCACGTCCTGTACCAATCATCTGTCCCGTACCCTGGTCCTGTACAATAACAGAATGATTAAGAAATGTGACAGAACAATTCAGATCATGAGTGAGTTTACTAACAGAAATAAGATTGAAAGGACAACCCGGTACATAAATCACAGATTTCAGAGGTAAGGAAGGAACATGAGAGGCTTGTCCAATTCCTTTAGCGATAGTTTTAGAACCATTAGCAAGAGTAACCATAGGAAGAGAATGAGAACTAGTTAAAGAATACAAAAGTTTTGGATTACCAGAAATGTGATCAGAGGCGCCAGAGTCCAAGACCCATGGGCCCAATTGTGAGGACTGAGTGATGCAGGCAACAGAATTACCAGTATGAGCAACGGAAGCAGATGACGAGGACTGAGAGGCCTGATACTGGAGGAAAGCTGCATATTCGGCTTTAGACAAAGTAACATTCTGAGAGGGCTGGTCGAAGTAGTCCGAGGACGGGGAAAGATCAACTTGATTACTGCTCGGGTGGACGGATGGGCGGGGAGGATTGATTACTGCTCGGGTCGGCCATGGCAGGGAACAGCGGCGATGAATAGTATACATGAACAGTGACGATGAACAGTGAACAGTATCCGTGAACAGTGATGGCGAACAGCACCGTGAACAGTGATGATGAACAGTACTCGTGAACAGTACTCGTGAACAGTGACGATGAATAGTGTGCGTGAACAGTACTCGTGAACAGTGCCATCGGAAAAAGAGAAAAAAAAAAAAAAAAAAGGAAACCCTAGGATCAACCTACTGATACCATGAAGAAATTGAGGAAACCCTATTTTTATTTTCTTATTTTAAACTATACAAGAATTGGCCATATATAGCCTTCAGTCTTTCTATAAAAGGAAGATAAATCTACCCATAATCAATTATAATCAATTACCATATCTCTAGCAATCTTAAAGATATTTTCCTATTTTTAACAGTGGTGAGGTTCAGTGTTTGTGTGTGTTTTGTGGTTGAGATAAGGATGAAGGAATACTTACAGTGCTTAAGTGATCAGGAAGGTTCTCTGGAGTGGCACTTGCTGTTGGATCTTTCTCAGAGGTCTGAAGATTGCTGCTGAGAAGATCGGTATGGTTTATATTTCAAGAGTGAAGAAGATGATAGGAATAATCAGTAGGAGTATATGACTCTTTCTGGTTAAATGAAGATTCAACATAATATGGAAATGAGTGTTCATCAAATTTAACATGACTTGCAATATATATCTTCCCTAATTCATCCAGACACTTATATCCCTTGTGATTGGGGCTATATCCAATAAATATGCATTTCTTTGTATGAAAATCAAATTTGTCTAGTATACTCTCTTAGGAAAGGAAAACAATCACATCCAAAAGGTTTAAGAAATGCATAATCAGGCTTTGTTTTGAATAGTGTTTCATATGGACTTTTCAGTTTGAGAAATGGTGTTGGTAACCTGTTAATGTGGAAAACAGAAGTGAAAACGAATCCCACCAGTATTTGAGAGGCAGTTTGGATTGGGCAAGAAGTGTTAAACCTAACTCTACTGTGTCTGTGCTTTCTTTCTACCACTTCATTCTGGTTATGAGTGTAAGGACAATAGTGTCTAAAATGAATCCCTTGATCAGTGAGAAATTGAGTGAATGACCTCAATTCTCCCCCCAATCTGATTGCAGTGTTTTAATTTGGCTTTGAAATTGTTTTTCTATTTGAAGTTTAAAGCATTTAAAGACTTCTAATGCTTCAGATTTGAACTTGAGGGGAAAAATCCAGGTGTATCTAGTGAAGTCATCTACAAAACTTATATAATATTTATAACCAATAGCAGTTTCAACTGTTGATGGTCCCCATAAATCAGTATGAACAAGTTCAAGAGGCGTTTTGGTCTTTATATCAGTACTTGAGAAATGCATTTTATGCATTTTGCCCAGTTGACATGAATCACAAAATGGAATATAAGCAACTGCATTAAACTTTTGAAAGTTGTTACAACCTTGAACAATTTGTTTCATGATTGGCAAACTAGGATGTCCTAACTTTCTGTGCAAGGCACTAACATAGTCATGCATCTCTGAGTTGGTTTTATTGACAGATATTGAGAATGAAGCATATGAAAACATAGACAAAGGTTTACTTGTTTTGTAAGATACAAGATGATTTGGATAGAGTGAATTTGAGGCTAAAAGCAATCTATAGAGACCTCCTTCAGTAAGACCCTTCATTAGCACCACTTCTTTCACCTTGTCCTTCACAAAACAAGCATTGTTAGAAAACTCAACAGTCAGATTGTTATCATGGGTAAGTTTTGAAATGCTAATAAGATTTTTAGCTATATGTGGAACAAGTAAGATATCTTGAAGAATAATAGGCTTGAAATTAAAGAGGTTGTGATTTGATAAGTTTAAGGTTGCATTACCAACATGTGTTATATTGATTCCTTCTCCATTACCAACAATCAGCTTATCATTACCTGCATACTCCTCCTTAATATTCATATTCTCCATGTTGTTTGTTAAGTGGTGTGTTGCACCACTGTCCAGGTACCATCCTCCATCAGCTGGTCCCATCATGTTTGCAACATACGCAGCTCTGTTGTTTCTGTTTGGAGGCTGTCTATGAGCATTAGAGGCAACAAAATCTTCCAAGTCCCAGCAAATGTTAGCAGTATGTCCAATCTTATGGCATATTTGACAAATTGGCTTAGAGTTATTAGCCATGTTCACAGTTGGTATTCCAGTCATATGTGTCTTTTCTTTGTTTTGAGCAGCACCTTTTTTATTCCAGTTGCTACCATTACCTTCATTCCAATTCTGATTCCAACTTTGATTCATATAGGCATTCTTTCCATAGGCATTTTGACCTTGAGAGTGCATATTATTGCCTCTCCCACCAGTAAAAGTGCCTCTTCTATTTGCATTTCTGAACTGACTGTAAAATGCCTCAAAACTCTTGCCATAACTATTTTGTGCAAAATGTGCTTCAAGATTATTAGTCATAACAGTGTTTATATCTCCTCTCTCTTGTTCGAGTCTAACCTCTTTGCTAAGTAACATAGCATAGGCTTCATCAAGATCCATAAAGACTGCATTTACTGTTAAGTATGTAGCTACATCACCATAATCTGAGCCTATTCCTCCTAAGATGTGCATGATCAAATCACTGTCCTCTATTGCACTTCCAGCACATGCTAAACTATCAGCTATTCCCTTCATCTTCACAAAGTAATCTGTCATGCTTAATTCATGTTTCTTAGTAGTGTTTAGTTGATACCTTAAATTCACAGTCTTAGCTTTGGATTGAGATCCAAAATGCTTGTCTAAAGCTCTCCAAACAGCATAAGATGTATGGCAGTTCATCACCAGACTTAGAATGCTTTCAGTCATATAAGAGAGCATCCATCCAAGAAGCATCTGATCTTTTGCACTCCAAGCTATAAACTCTGGATTGGAGATGATTTGATTTGCTCATTCTTCAGTCTTGATTGTGATGTATGTGTCTGGAATTTTGCTTGTTCCATTGATGAATGACTCCAATCTATTTCCTTTGATTGAAGCAGTAACTTGTGCACGCCACATCAAGTAATTAGATCTATCAAGTTTAATAGGTGAAATGAATGTGTTTGATTGAGTAACTGATGAAGATAAATTTGGATTTGGTTGAGTTGATGATGGAGATAAGCTTGGATTAGCCATAACCAGGGCTCTGATACCAAGTTAAAATGAATTAAAGGTGTTTGGATGATAAGAAATTGAATGAATTTGAGAGAAAATAAATTCTGAATTTTATTGATTACACACTTAAAATGAAATTTACATGTATGCCCGCCATTTTGGTCACTGTAGTTCGTTCAATTGGCCATTGGAAGTGGTTAATGGCCATCTCGTTCAGTAATTTATAGGCTTCCTCCGCGGACTTCTTGAACAGAGCGCCTATCGCAGCTGTATCGACCATGGTTCTATTTGGGCCATTCAGCCCATTATAGAACAGTTGGATTGGTAACCAATCCGTAAAATTATGTTGTGGGCATCTTCGGAGTAGGTCCTTAAGCGCTCTCATGCTTCATACAAATTCTCTGTCTCGTGCTGCTTAAATATGCTGATTTTCGTTCATAACTGAGCAGATTTAGCAGGGGGAAAGAATTTTTCCAAAAATCGTATAGCCATATCTTCCCAAGTGAGGATGTTCCTTATAGGTATGGATTGCATCCAACCCCTTGCTTGGTCTCTCAAGGAAAATGGGAATAATCGCAACCTAATTGTCTCTTTGGGTACACCATTCATCTTAATGGTGTCAGCTATCTCTAAGAACATCCTTAAATGAATGTTAGGATCCTCTACAGCTGATCCCCTATATTGGTTTTGTTGGACAATGTTAATAAGGGCAGGTTTCAATTCAAAATTATTGGCCTCAATTGGTTGATATGCAATTCTCGAATAATTATCATCAATGACAGGTTTAAAATGGTCACAGATTGGTACATGTCGCGGGACAATTTCTATGTTTTCAGCTGCGACTGCTACTTGGCGCTGGTTTTTCCCTTTGTTTGCTTCCGCCATTGTTGTTATTTGTCTCCTTTCCGAGTCTTCTTGTTGTGCGTTCTATTTCAGGATCAAACAATAGTGAATCAAGACTTCCAGATCGTCTCATTCACTACCAAGTACCAAAGTTAAGAACACAATAAGATCCAAAGAAATGCAATAAAAAAAATATGGGAAAGAATTCTAAATTAACGCTAAGATTATTTGATAATAGTATTAATGTGATTTAAACAAACAATCCCCGGCAACGGCGCCAAAAACTTATTGTGATATTTTATATCGTACCGCAAGTGCACAGTGTCAAGTTTTAGTATGAATGAGTTTAGAGTGTCGAACCCTCAGGGATTGAAATCTAAATTACACTAAGTACTATAATTATTAACCTTAACTTTATTTAGACACAAGATTTTTAATTTGATTTAATTAGAAAACTAAAAAACAAGGATAATAAAACAAATGAACGAATTGAATGTCTACGATAATATTAATGAGAGAATGAATCCTAGAGTCTGATTTCACCCAGCCTTCCACTATGTAGTTACGAACCCAATTAACTCATGTCAATGTCTAAGTTTATAAGCCAGGAATCAAGGATTTCTCCACTCTCTCTCTCGAGCAGCAATGAAGGTGTTATCAATTAACAAAAATCAATATCTCTATAAAAATCCAACAATTAACAATTGATTAAGTCCGGTGATTTTTATTAACCGCTTTCAAGGAGTTATAAATTCTCTCGAACCCTATAAACTTCCTTGATTATATTTCCCAATTCCTACTCAAAATCCCCTATCTCGAGTGAATGATTTCAAAAAAGGTATCATCATATTTGTGACCAGCAAATATAAGCATTAAACATAGAGAAAACATAAATAAACTTGAAGAGAAATAATATAAGAGTTGATTGATAGTTAATACATAGTTTCAGGCATTAGGCTACATCAAACTCTAGAATAAGAGAATTAGTTCATGATCAATTCAAAACACAACAACAATTTTGATAAACAAATAATAATAAATAGAAAAGATATAGGAAGAAAATATGAGAGTGGAACCCGAAACAGATTCCTTGTATTCCGGACTTCAATGCATTGTCTTCTTTCTTCAGTTTCGATCTCTTATTCTTTGGTTGTCTTGTTCTTATTCTGGTGTGTTTTTAGGGTTTTGTTGTTGTCCATAAGGTTACCTTCTGAGTTGGACGTAGTGACTCTTTTATAGGAAAAATATGCAGCTCCCCGAAAACCCTAGTATTCTTTCTTTTTCGCAGCGCCGCGGCGCCTGCATATTTGCACTGCGACGCTTCAATCTCGGCATTATGTATGGGTTCGTCTGGCGCCTCGGCGCGAATAAGTAGGTAACGCCTCTTGCATGTTTTCATCTGGCGCTGCGGCGCGAGTAATTGGCGCCATAACGCCTTCATCTCGGGTTTATGTATGGCGAGCTTGGCGCCTCAGCGCAAGTGGGTAGGTGCCTCAACGCCTTTGTCTCAGTATTCTATATAAGGAGCTTGTGGCACCGCGGCGCGAGCGAGTTGGCGCTTCGGCGCTAGCTTTGCCTTCTGGATGTACTTGTTTTTGCTTCCTTCAGTTGCATCTGTTAACTCTGAAAACCGTATAATAGTCTGAATCCATGATTTTCCTGCGTTCTATTAACACAAAACCAAACAACTCCAAAAGACCATTAAATTACATGGAATCAAACAAAATAATAAGCTGAGGATAAAAAAATGGGTGTGTAAATTTCACACTTATCACTATGCTCTAGAAGTGGATTACCCAAGTTGCATCACCCTCGCTAGTGACCTGCGAGAAGTCTTAGAGGTTTAGGAATCTTTGATTATTATATTATTTGTCGTACTGAGCACGCTGATTTGTATCTATTAAGTAAAAGTTTTGATTTGTATATGATGTTATGAGCACGGAGCCATCGAGTGTTGGTAGATAATGTGGGCACGGAGGCCTTAAGGGTTGATTTTGATGTGTTTTGTGAGGACTTGAGGTCCTTTTGTTTATTTGATGTTTTTCTTAGATTTCGTTTTGATGCTGGAACGTGATACACGGTGTCCAGTTTTAGGATATATCATGCCCGATTTTCTATAAATTTGGAGGTTTATGGAGATGGGTTAATCATGTCTTCTGCTGGTAGCATCCTGCCTCTAGCGGGGTATTACAGAATGTCAAAGCTTTGATTTCATTTATAACCTGAATTAGAAATGCAAGTAGAGTTGGCAAAATGGGCATCTCAATTCTTCTAAGAAAATATGTTAAGAATAAAGAAATTTTCATTTTAACTTGTGTGCATTTTAACAAGTCAAAATCTTTACTAAACAAATAGTAGTACCAAAATATGTTGGGACAAATCCAGATCCCATAGGGTTGGATTGGATCTCCGTGCAGTGGAAACGGGTTAAACCATATGATATAAAGTATGGGTGTATTTTTTAAATTAAATGGGATATTATATTCTATTTCGAGTCAATAGCGAAAAATCCTGGACGAATCGGAGTCCGGAACATCAAAAATGAGAAAACCAAGTTTTCAACGCGTGCGCACTGTGCGCTTTTAGCACTTGTATTTCCAAAGAGCTGGAAGATTTGGGTTTTTCCACCCAATTTTCTTCCAATCTTTTCCAAACACTTCCAAACATCCAAAATCTAATTTTTAACATCTAAACTAACATCAACACATATTAAACACATCTAAAATAATTTAAAAACAAAAATCATATTTTTCAAAATATCAAATATTTTTACAAAACATAAATATATTCAAAATACATATATGCATAAATTTGAATCTAAAATTCAAACCAAACAAAAATCCCCTAAAGAAGTAACCCTTGAACAAAAAACATTTGTTTGTGGACTTGGAGATGAACATGTTCATAGCTGCTACTCTCCCTGTGAGTTGCATGACATCTTGAGTTGCCTCAAAGCTTCTTCGCATGCTGGAGTCCATTCAAAGTCCTTCGTTTTCTTAAGAGCGGAAAAGAATGAAAATCATTTGTCTGTGGATTTGAAGATGAACCTGTTCAGACCTTTACTCTCCTCGTGAGTCGCATGACATCTTTTGGGCATGTGGGGGGAATATTAAGGATGGATTGATTTGATCCGGGTTGGCTTATATCCCTCGCCGAGTGACCATGTAGCCTATGAACTTTCCAGACGACACGCTAAAGACACATTTGGTAGGATTCAACTTCATGTCATACTTCTTCATTATATCGAACGTCTGTACAAAATTCTCTAGGTGTTGCTCGGCTCTCAGTGACTTCACCAGCATATCGTCAATATACACCTCTATTTTCTTCCATATCTATTGGGAGAACATCTTGTCGAAAAAGCGCTGGTATGTAGCCCCGACATTCTTAAGTCTGAAAGGCATTACCTTGTAGCAATAGATCCATATGTTGGTGATGAATGTCATTTTCTCTTGGTCATTTGGATGCATGAAGATCAGATTGTAGCCTGATTAGGCATCCATAAAGCTCAATAACTCATGTCTAGTTGTAGCGTCAATCATCGAATCAATATGAGGTAAGAGGAATGAGTCTTTCGGGCATGCCTTATTCAGATCTGTGAAGTCAATGCAGACTTTCCATTCTCATTCTTCTTCTGAACCACCACAACATTAGCTAGCCATTCGAGATGCTGGACTTCTTTGATGGCCTAAATTTCCAAAAGCCTCTAAACCTCTTCGTCGATGATTTGGTTCCTCTACGGGAAAATTTTCTTCACTTTTGTTTCATTGGGGAGTAGTGTGGGTCCATGTGGAGCTCGTGGGTCTTCATATCGGGGTCAATCTTGGTCATGTATTCATGCGACCATGCAAAATATTCATGTCACTCTATGAGAAAGTTGATCAACTTGTGCGTAGCTTGGTTTCAAGAAGTGCTCCAATATGAGCTTTGTGGTTCGCAAGCTGATGGTGAATCTGGACCTTGTCGAGTTTCTCGAAATCAGGCTGATCCTGCTCGCCCTAACGAGGCCCATTTTGTAATTGTGATGCTCAAGTTGGCTTGGCTTCGGGGTCGTGTGATAGCAACCCTTTGAGGCCAGTTGGTCTCCTCTGATATTTTGTATGCCCCACTTAGTATGGGAATTTCAACACTTGGTGGAAGGGATGAGACTGCTCTCATGTCATGAATCTATGAACGACCGACTATCAGGTTGTAGGCTGAGGGAAGTCAAGGACCAGAAACGTTGTCAGTTTATTGACCCCTCTCACATATACTGGGAGTGATATATCTCCTGATGTGAACTTCTGCTCCCTACTGAATCCAATCGTACATTGTTGACTGTCGATTGATTTGTCTAGTTCCACGCTTATATCTGTCAAAGCTGTGGTGAATATGATGTTGGCTGAATAACCTGTGTCTATCAGCACTCGCTTGATCAAGAAATTAGCTATTTGTAGGAAGATCAATATGGCGTCATGATGGAGGTTTGTCTTGTTGAAGTTGGTGCTTGGAGTGCCAATCTGAATTGTACATTTTATTATTTATTAATAAAATAACTACATTTTCATTTCATACCTTATTAATGGTATTGTCATTATGCGTATTAGATTGATGTATAGATATACTAAGAATGACACCAACCTTAAAATAATCTTGTAGTAATATTGGAATCTAGGTGGTCCGACATTGAGATATGTATTACTATTGTAAATTATTATTAAAGTATATATATTCATAGTTGTTGGTTTTGGAATACGGTCGAATTCCTATAACCTATAAGACTAGCATATGTCGTATATTGGAATTGAAGTTCCAATGGTTTAACCCGATGTACCATGAGTTTTGGAAACTCGTATAGACGTGTGGGTATTGGTTGGATCGAATACTGAATGACTAACAAGTGATTCCTAATAGCTAGAAGTACACACCACCGTCAATAGGAATCTTCTCGAGTCAAATAGCATATGTAATCCTTAACTATAGTCAAGTTCACATCATCACCTTGTGTGTGGGACACAGAAACTGGACGACGCATGATGTTCCAGGCTCGCGGCCTAGTTGGGAGTACGGAGTAGCCACAGAGGACTAAATCGGAGAATAATGGAGTCGCCACCCGGTGTGAACCGGGAAAATGAGATTTAAGGCCGCACTCACCCCTCGCAAGGGAAGACCTCAAACCGTTGGGTTCGGAATGGTCCCTTACTTATGTCACTTGTAATGAAAGGATTTATGTAATAATTTAATCAAGTTTAAGTAACACTTATTTCCAAGAGTATCATGCTTCTAAATTCACATGTACAAGATAAAACTTACACCTAAATTTACATATATTTCACATCTAAGATTGCATGCTTGAAAGTACATCAAAGTAGCAACGAACATACAACTTCATTGGCATATTATATTCACAAAAGACACAGGCACACACACTAACCACACAAGCACACATATGAGCACTTTTCCAAGTGGTACGTGGAATTGTATCACAAGTACAGACTGCACTACCGTCCATTCAGAATAGGCTACGGAATTTATGTCTGGGTTTCCATACGATATACCACAAGAAATAATACTCAAATGCTATCATGACATAGATATATGAATTGTAATACGATACGTTGAACCAAGACGAAGGTAAATGATGTAACAATGGGATAAACATGCTTTTCACTATGATGCGTACAAAGATAAGAATGACTATATGAGATTTCATAATACATGCATGAATGGTATAGTTGGCTTTATAGAGAGTTGTGAGTGTGTGCGTGAGTGCAAGGGGTTGTCGCATGAAGGGTTCAGTTTAGGGTTTTATGCGTGCAGGTCAGTGGGCATGTTTAAGGCAATTGGCGTGAATTAGCTTACGTGAGGCCGTGAGGTGCTATGTGGCGAGAGGCTTGTGGCGTGCTGTGAGGCGTGGGCTGGTGTGATGTGTTCTTTGTGCGAAAGAGTGAGGGCTGCTCACGTGGGGAATTATGGCCGTGTTTAGGTGCGTGGGGGCGAGCTGTGTGTTGGGGTTTGCGGGTTGTGTTCAGTGGGCGTGAAGGCAGTGAGTTGAGAAGAGGGAGTTACGTGTATGGTGAATGAGTTTATAATATGGTGAGTTGCCGAGGGTTCATGGAGTGTAAAGGGCATGGGATATGGGTACACCAATGACAATAGGTCGAGCCAAGACGGGGATAAACGATGCAATCAATGGATGAAAGACACGGCAAATATTGTGGTAAAGGTAGCCTTTTAGGCTTTTCTTCTCAAACTGAGAACCTTTTAATCCAACACAATAAGCCCATGCGCCTTTCGTTACAATGCATACAAAGATAAAGATAACCATATGAAACTTCGTATACCCGATTGAACACATCTTATATTCAACCGAGCATATATCAACCGGTGCGGCAAAGTATCATGGTAAATGATTTTAACCCCTCCAAATAGGGGACCTTTAATCCGACTTACTAAGCCCATGCGCTCGATCATATCATGCATACAAAAATAAAGACAATCATATCAAACTTAGTATGTTTGATTGAACATATCTTATATCCAACCGAACACACATCAACCGGCGCGGCAAAGCATTGTGGTAAAGGATTTTAACTCCTCCAAATAGGGGACCTTTAATCCGACTTACTAAGCTCATGCGCTCGATTGTATCATACATACAAAAATAAAGGCAATCACATCAAACTTAGTATGCCCGATTGAACATATCTTATATCCAACCGAACACACATCAACCGGCGCGGCAAAGCATTGTGGTAAAGGATTTTAACCCCTCCAAATAGGGGACCTTTAATCCGACTTACTAAGCCCATGCGCTCGATTGTATCATGCATACAAATAATGTGCGGAATTCAAATGACGAAAAATAAATAAATCAAAGCAATATAAAGCAAAAGAAAATGTCGTTTACTCAAGCGGTACGTGGAGTTGTATCCCGAGTACAGATCATACTACCGTCCATTCAGAATCGACTATGAAATTTATGTCCGGGTTTCCATCTGATATACCGCGAGAGTTGACACATCTCTCATTTTATTCCAAAGCCACAACATACAATATCTCATAATCCATGCATATTTATCTACTCAAGGGCCACAACATACAATATCTCATAATTCATGCATATTTATCTACTCAAGGGCCACAACATGCATTTCATCATAACAATCATGCATGCAATACTCAATAAATAATACAATTAAAACAGAAAACGAATGTGGAAAAATACCCTCAGGTCTAACCTTTTATGTCGACTTTCGAACTCACGTTTCACTGCCGTCGGAAGGGCTACCACACCGCAACTTTTCTGGTTCACTGGTTTGCATTTTACCTCGCTGTGTTTCGCTGCTCGAGCTACTATTTTGACTCCGTTTGGCTGCTGTTTCCTCGCGGTTTCGCTGTCGTATTATTGGTCACTATTTCAGGTGTATAAGGGACTGTTTTGGGTGTTTTTTGTGGGTTTTAAGTGCAGTTTTTTGTGTGATTATTTAAGGGTTATAAGTGCAGTTTTTATGTTACTGGTTTAGGGATTTTAGGGACTGTTTTGAGGGCTAATAGGAGTGCAGTTTTTCGGTACTGCAGGGAGGTTTACGGGGCTGCTGTTTCGGTGATATGGGGAGGCTTATGGGGCTGTGTTTTTTGACGTGCGAAGGGCTGCTGTATTGGTGTATTTTTCGGTGATGTGAGGGAGGCTTATGGGGCTGTGTTTTTCGGTCAAGTAAGGGAAGGAGATGAAGAGAAATTTGTTATATTTTTTGTGTAATATGCGTGAATGGAGAGCTTGGAGAGGGGGTTGGAAATTCTTTGCTTCTTTATTTCTTGTGATGGGCGTAAATTACGAGGAGGGAATGCCTTGGAGAGGTGTGGTTTATATAGAGAAATGCTAGGGCTTCACCTTATCTCACAAGGAATAGGATTTGGCATTAAAGGGAGGATTTGATTTGGTATCCAATAAGGAAAAGATTAGATTGAGGGGGGACAAATTTGGTTCAAATTAGGAATACAATATATTTGATTGGTTAGGATTAGGCATGGCATCTTTTTAATTTAGTATGTAATATATTTGATTTGTTATAATTGATTTTAATTAGGCATATCATCTTTTTTATTTAGTATGTAATATATTTGATTTGTCCAAATTAGGTATGATTATATATTATGTTTTATTTAATTGGTAAATGGCTTAAAATATTTTATTTAATTCAAATACATTATCTAATTAATATTTAATCTAATATTTTATTTAATTTGGGTGTAATTTGGGTGATTGGGCGTGTGGGCTTTGGTTGGGTGTGTGGGCTTCGGTTTGTGTGGACAAGGTGTGTGGGCTTGCGGGGGTTTTGGGTCAAGGCAAAGGGGCTTGCGAGGATTTTGGGCCGAGGTTAGGTGATTTGTGAGTGTTTTGGGCCAGGAATAATTTTTAAAACGGAAAACCAACAAGTAACCCGAAGCTAAACCAGTGAACTTAATCCGAATATGAGTCAATTCTTGACTCCTCCCTTCCGACGTCCGTTTCCCGCGGCTTCCGCGACTTAAAAGGTAGTGCCTCCAACTGAGACTCATCATTGGGTTTCACATGTAAAAACGTAATGCCTACATTGTGGTTATTTTTCAACATGAAAAATATTTACTTCTAGTGTCATGTTCCCAAATGATAACTTCATGAGACTATTCTTGCAATTGATAATGGCATTAGCTGTAGCAAGAAAATGTATACCTAAGATAAGTGAAATTTTTGACTCAGTGTTAACCACAGATTGAGTATCTAAAATTATAAAATCAACGGGGTAGTAGAATTTATCAAATTGAACCAAAACATCTTCAACTACTTCCCGCGGTGTTCAGATGGATCGATCAGCTAAATGTAAAACCATTGATGTACATTTAATCTCTCCAAGTCCTAACTGCTTATAGGAGTGTTCACGGGTCGGGTCGAGTTTTTTGAAATTTTATGAGACCCGATCGGGTCGGGTCACGAGTCGGGTCAAGCGAAGGTGGAACCCGATCGGGTTCGGGTCGGGTCGGGTCGTCAGGTCATTAAAAAAAAAAAATTTTTTAATGAATTAATTATTTAGAAATATAAATATTAGTTATTTTATGTCCCAAAAAGTATCATATATATAATGTTTTAATATAAAAAAGTAATAAACAAATGAAATAATAGTAAAAACTTTTAAAAAAATAATAAAACTTTTAGAGAAATAATAAAAAATTTAGAAAAATAATAAAAATATATAGGGTCGGGTCGGGTCGGGTTTTAGTATCAAACCCGTTGCCCAACCCGAAAATTTAGGGTCGGGTTAAAATTTTGTAAATTTTTTTATGAACCTGCACGGGTCGGGTCGGGTCGCGGGTTGACCTGACCCTATGAACACCCTTAACTGCTTATAGATAGAGTATCACATGAGATTAACACTAGTACCTAAATCTAATAAAGCTTGACCGAACTCATGTGTGCCAATGTGACAGGTGATGGTGGGACATCCTGGATCTTTATATTTTGGTGGAGTCTTGTTATCAATTACTGCACTAGCCTGCTCTGTCAAAAATGTAGTCTTCTTTACATTATGCTTTCTTTTTATGGTGCAGAGATCCTTCAAAACCTTCACATATGTAGGAATATATTTTTTATCACATGTAATAAAGCAAGATTGATTTTTACTTGCTTAAGATGTTCTAGGATCTCACCATTAGGGTTTGGAGCTCTCGTTGTGGGCCTAAGTGCTTGAGGGAAAGACACTCTAACTAGGAAATGTGGCACTTGTTCTTCTTGAGGAGTACTTGCATTACCATACTTAGTGGCATCTACAGTGTTGCAGGTCTTTTACGTCCCTACCTCTTTACCACTCCTAGTGATTATGGCATTAACACTTTTTATATTGGATGCCTCATGATTAGCTTGTGTCACGTGTTGCCCTTGTGGATTAGGTTAAGCCTGAGATGGAAAATTTCCTTGTTCTTGCACACTCAGGACATTAGTCAACTTAGAGACTTGACTCTTTATCTCCTTATTGTCTTCCACTACCTGAGCTATCAATGATTCAAACCTTTGATTGGTTTTGCACTGGGCCTCCACAAATGCTTGCACAGTATCCTCTAAAGAATTCCTAGGAACGGCAGATATGTGATACTGGGGAGCACTGTAACTTCTAGGCTGTGATGTTTGAGTGGGCTGTTGAGACTCATGCTTCCAACTAAAGTTTGGGTGGTTCCACCAAATAGGATTATAAGTGTTTGGATATGGTGTATAGGGTTTCTTGTATATCCCTACGATATTGCATTGGTCTTCATATGTTTCCCTCATCTCACCATATAAAGGACACTTTTGGTCCAAATGGTCAGTCCCTTGCACACAAAACATTCCCTTTGGGGTTCTAAGTGGGCTACTGCATGCATAGTATTGCTATCTTTGGCTATTAAGGCTCATATATGTCTAGTTAATAACTCAACTTGTGCCTTAAGACTATCATCTTCCCTAAAGTGGGAATGCCTCTGCCAGAAGGATTAGAGTGTGTCCTATTAGTGCTATCAATGGCATTAGACTAGTCTAGGTGTGAGATTTATCAGCTAGGTCATTCAAGTACTCTAATGCCTCATCATGGTCCTTTTGGATGAACTCATCATTGCATATTGTCTCAACAAATTGGCACTCTCTAGGGGTTAGACCGTCATAAAAATAATTTACTAAACGTCAACTCTCATACCCGTGGTGAGGACAACTAGCTAACATCTCTTTAAACCTCTCCCAAGTTTGATAAAGAGTTTCACTGTCTCTATGGGAGAATATGGAGATTTGTTTTTTTAGGGCATTCGTTTTATGGTGTGGGAAGTATTTATTGAAGAATACATTTGTCATCTCACCCATGATCCTATTGACCGAGGTCTCAATAATATAACCAGCTCTTAGCTCTATCCTTAAGGGCAAATGGGAAGAACTTAAGTCTAATTGTGTCTGTAGTCTCGAACCGATCATGGAAGGTTGCTACAACCTCTTCAAACTCTCTAATGTGCACATAAGGGTTCTCGTTCTCCAAACCATGAAAGGTTGAGAGATACTGTATCATTCCAGGTTTAAAATCTATATGTGGTGCATTATGAGGAAACATGATGCATGATGGTGTAGCTGTGCGAGTGGGATGGAGGTACTCTTCAAGAGTCCTCATGGGTGGTCTCTCGTACCCACTCATGTTGTGTGTGCTAGATGTAGATGGTGTGGCAAAAAGATTATCAAATAGATTTTATGAGTCTGAGTTTTCCTCTTCAATCCTAACAAATCTACCAAACATATCCCTACGTATAGGCATGCAATTAAACACAAGTAAAACAAGGACAACAATAAATGAATAAACTAAAAATAAATAAATAAATAAATAAAATCACAATTATAATTATAACTAAAATAAAGTTAATGAAATAAATAAATAAATAAACTAATAAACTAATAATCAAAATTAAACTAAAACTGAAATTGAAATTGAAATAAAATAAAATAAATAAGTAAATAATAATAAAAAATAAGATGAAACGAAGTTAACGCTTTTGTTGTTGACCAAACAAACCTGCTCCTTTTGCTTGTAAACCGTCTCCCCGGCAAGGACGCCAAAATTTGATTACGCCCAAAAAGTACTTGCGGTTATCGCAGTATAGTTGGGGTGTTGATTCCTCAGAGAGATTGTTACAAAGAACTGATTTACTTAAACAAAACGTTAGCAACAACTTAATTAAATAGAAAGGTTGAATTGATAATATAAGATAAAAACTATGGAAAATACTTTAAGAATATCAGCAGAGAAAAACAACAAAGCGTCGGGAATCCCTCTTGTATCAAATCCCTATATTCAGTTATTGATTTTGTTTTATTACTTAATTGAAGGTTTCACATCTCAAACCAACAATCAGAAGATATTCAATTCTAAACAAATTAAATTCTAAGTTAATCAATGATTTACTTTCTCTATGTTAACAGCACATAAAATTATCGTTATGACCTATATAACGTCGACATATATCCTCAGACAATACTGCAGCAGAAGACCAACTCTTAAAACAACTTTACCAGTCACAATTGGGTTCCCCAATCACACATAGAAAAAGCATGACTGAATCTATATCAAAGTTTAATCAACACAGTTTCTGGATTCATAAATCGAAATATAATAAAGAATAATAAATATCAATTGTATTAAACATTAAAAAGTATTTAGGAATCAACAACATGAACATAAAAGTTAAATACATGAGTTAATCCTATGGGTGAGCAAAATCGGTTTCGATTCCGGTTCCGCATGGAACCGGAACCTACCCAATTAAATAGGGTACCCTATTATTCGGTTCCGGTCCGGTTCTGAATTACCTTATTTATATAATATTGTCATTAGTATATATAATGATATCTGTCGGAAATGCATTTGTAAGGACAAGGTGTTTCAGCAATACCACCTATTACAACAGACAACAAAAGGCTCTGAACATCAGCTTACAGAAGCTAAGAAGGTATTGACATTGACTTTCAGCAGACATAAAAATGTCAGTATTAGCATTTCAAGTATTAAACAGATAATAATGAAAAATACTTATAAGAGAGAGACAATTAAAAAAAAAATCATATCTCACCTACTTTAATTAATTTCTATTTGATAATGGAGAAAGCAGCTTCACTCAAATTAACTACTTTCTTGGTAGCCTTGATAGCTATTTTATTCTGTAAGGATATTATAGTCTTTAGTTCAATTAGTAATTAATCAGAAAACTGAATGTTATTAATTCATTGCTGCTTGCAGATGCAGGTTTTGTCAAAGCAACCACATCGGCAGTTGCTGTTCTTGGTGGCACTGAAGGTGTCAAGGGAACAGTCTTCTTTACCCAGCAAGTAGAATATGGTAATTAATTTAAATTTAATCACAAATTAATTAGTTGGTTTGGTCATGGAACTTGTTGCTTTTTTTTAATGTCCAAACTAATCTTTTTGTTTTGTTTTTTTTTCCTTCCGGTTCTGGTTCTATGGTCCGGTTCCGGTTCCAGTTATTCTGGAACCGGAACCGGACCGGTGACAACCGATTCCAGTTCCAAACCCGGATTTCCGGTCCGATTCCAACTTGTTCCGGGTAGACCCGGAACCGGTGCTCACCCCTAGTTAATCCTTAGCTTTACCTAGGAGATTAGTTCTCCATGGAAAAAAAGATATAGCCTGAAGAGATTGTAACAACATCTTGTCTGGTATGAAGTTTCTTCGTTCTTCAATCTCAAATTTGTGTTTATGGCTCTTTCTTGTGTATTTCTTCTCTCTTTTTCTCCTATTTTCTCTCCCTCTAGGGTTTTGGACGAGCTTGAGTTTATATATAGATGTCCTGGAGGCCTTATTTGCGTAAAAAATGAACTAAGCAAGATCCTGGAATACGCTTCCGTGTCGCGACGCGTGGCCGGTTTTCTGGTTTCGCCGATTCTGTGATTCAGTTCTTCCCATGTGCTTCCGATATGTCTGTAAGGTCCCGAAACATGTACAATTGCTCCAAAATTCATGTTTCATTGCTTCCTAATAACAAAACACAAAATAAACCATAATTAAGATTAAATACATGATAATCAAGCCGAGTTAGAGGCATTCAAAGTACATTTTTATGCACTTATCAGTGACCTTCAAACACTTTAGACGACAATGTCTTTGTACACGGATCAGCCAGGTTCTCTATGGATGTAATCTTCATGACAGAAACGTCTCTTATCTTATCTATCTCCCTAATGGGATGATATTTTCTCTATATGTTTTCCTCTCTTATGATTTCTTGGTTCTTTGGAATTTTCCACTGCACCACTATTATCGTAATAAGGTGTGAGTGGTTTATTCATATTCGGAACTACTTTCAGATCTCCAAAGAACTTCCGGAGCCAGACTGCTTCCTTAGTTTTTTCGTAAACTGCTACATACTCAGCCTTCATGGTGGAGTCAGCAATATAAGATTGCTTTATGCTCCTCCACACAATGGCCCCACCACCTAGGGTAAACACTGATCCAGATGTTGATTTCCTAGAATCGACATCCGTCTGAAAATCAGAGTTCGTATATCCCCAAGGATCATATCCTCACCAGAATATACAAGCATATAATTTCTCGTTCTCTTAAGATACTTAAGAATATGTTTCACAGCCACCCAATGATCTAATCATGGGTTAGATTGAAACCTACCGATGACTCCCACTATAAAACAGATGTCTGGTCTCGTGCATAACATAACATATATGAGACTATTAACTGTTGAGGCATATGAGATATGTCTCATTTCCTCAACTCATTGAGGTGTCTTATGAGACTATTCATTCAAAAAATGAATTCAATGTCGATAAGGCAAATTGCCTTTCTTGGAGTTCTGCATCCCAAATCGCACAAAGATCTTATCGATATATGATGCTTGAGACATAACTAGCAGTCGTTTCTTGCGATCCCGAAGAATCTATATCCCAAGTATATAACTGGCTTCTCCCAAATATTTCATTTGGAATTGGTTAGCTTTTCAGGTTTTCACATCCGATAATATATTTACATCATTCCCAATGAGTAAAATATCATCGACGTATAAAATGAGAAAAACCAACTTTCTGTCAATGTCGTGCTTGTATACACAAGGCTTCTCAACATTCCGCTCAAAATCATAAGACTTGATCGTGGTATCAAATCTTATGTTCCAATATCGAGATGTTTGCTTGAGTCCATAAATAGACCTTTGCAGCTTGCAAACATTTCTCTTGACCTTGGGTTATGAACCCCTCTGGTTGTATCATATAGACACACCCATCAAGATTGTCATTCAAGAATGCAGTCTTGACGTCCATCTACCAAATATCATAGTCATAATATGTGGCAATGGACATAAAAGTACAGATGGATTTGAGCATGGCTACTAGCGAGAAAGTCTTCTCATAGTCAACTCTCTCTTTCTAGGTAACCCTTGGCCACTAGTCTAGCCTTGAAGGTTTGTACCTTACCATCTGCTCCCTTCTTTCTCCTATAGATCCACTTGTAACCTATGAGTTTTATCCCATCAGGTTGGTCTACAAAGTCCAAGACTGAGTTAGAATACATAGACTTCATCTCGAGGTTCATGGCTTTGAGGCATTCCATTTTATCAGAATCATCCATTACACTACGATATGTCAATGAATCATCTATACCATCACTGGAAGTGACAACTTGTGCCTCTCCAACTCATAGATAGCGATCAGGCTGTCATACAACTTTCCCACTGCGTCTAGGCGGCAGATCATTCTCATAAACTTGCATCTGACGCTCATGTGTCGAAGGTGCTATGTTTTTTTCAATTATGGTCGAACCAGCAAGTAACTCCTCGACTAACACTTTACTTTGAGGTTTGAGCTCCCTCATATAATCCTCCTCTAGAAACGTAGTGTTTGTCGACACAAACACTTTGTTCTCTTCCAAACTATAAAAGAACCCATCCCTAGTCTCTTTAGGATGGCCTACAAATAGGCACACATGTGAACGTGGCTCCAACTTAATAGTCTTATTCTTTAGCACATGTGTTAGACACCCCTATATGTGAAATATCATAAACTAACTTTACGACCACTCCGCAACTCTAAGGGAGTCTTAAGAATAGACTTAGATGGAACATTAAGGATATACATTATTGTTTGTAATGCATACCCATATGATAAACTAGCTAGTGAACTATAACTAAATATAGATCTTATCATGTCTAGTAGGGTCCGATTTATCCTCTCTATAACACCATGTTATTGTGGTGTTCCAGGTGTTGTTGATTGGGAATCATTTCAACTTGTTTTGAATAAATTTGGACTAAAATGCAAATTATCACAACTTGGACACCCATTCGGCAATGGCAAGAAAATTGAGATTTTTGTTGTGAGTTGTATTTTGATGTATATGATATGTAGAAATTATTTTGGTAGTGATTTGAAATCACATAAATTTATATTTGACAAATTAGAACTAAAATGATCAAAATGCAAACTATTAGGATCTCACGGCAAATCTGAGAAAATCTGATTTTTAGGTAAAAAAAATCAGTTTTTAAGTATTGAGTAATTAGAATAAATAACTTTATTTTAATTGTCCGAGAAAAATTATTGAAATTAGAAAAATTTATTTTTCCACTTTCCGCTGCTTTTACCCATAAATTCCCCTACAAAAGTAACATATCCATAAATGTTTATATTGTCAATAACCCTTCAATTAAATTTGTTTAGACTCTATTGCAAGTAAGGACCCTGTTCATTTTTTGCTTTCTTCCATCTTATTATCACGATTCTAAAAGTTTTCAGTTAATGGATTTATTGAGGTTGTTTAAAAAAAAATTAATTTCTTCATAATAGTTATTAAATATTTCAAGGGCTATTAACATTCTAAAAGTTTTGAGTTAATGAATTTATTGAGATTGTTTAAGATTATCAATAATTTTAAATGGACGGTTATGAAATTTAAGGATCGTATTGTTAATATTTGTAAAAATTGTTCAATTCTCTTTTCACTTTTCTTTTTTCTTCTCTACAATTAAATTATCTGCTTTTCAAATTCTTTGTTTCAAACTCCAAAATAAAGAAATAGAATGTGATGACTGAGCATTAAATAGACTTCTGATTTTTCATTTTCTTCATTAGTAGATCAAGGTGATGTATTCTTTAATTATAAGGTAATATAATTTTAGTAAAAATGATTTGAAAATGAATTTCCTCATCCTCAGTGGTCTTCTCTCCGTCAAAGACCTCAAGGTCTAATTTTTATTTACTTCTACTAATTTATTATTCCGTTTTCATTTTTGGTGGTTGGTTTACATTTATAGGTTTTGATTTTTTCAATTAATTGTTGTGATTTTCTTGGTATATGTATGTTTTAAAATTCATATTATGTGATGGCTTAGCATCAATAGGGTTTTTGAGTTTTCATTTTCTTCATCAGTAGATCAAAGTAATATACTCTTTTAATTATAAGGTAATATAATTTTGGTGAAAATGCTCTCAAAAAGTACCTCATCATCCTCAGTAGTCTCATCTCCGTCAAAGACCTCAAGATCTAATTTTTATTTACTTCTACTAATTCATTATTCGGTTTTCATGTTTGGTTGTTGGTTTACTTTTTCAATGAATTGTTGTGATTTTCTTGTATATGTATATTTTAAATTTCATATTGGTATACTGCTAATCAATGGTTGAATATTATGTATAAAATATTTTTGTCTAATTGTTTGATATGTTAAGCATGTAATCACAGAATAAGGGATGAGAAGAAACATGTGATAGTTTAAAAATTTGCTTTCGCTGCCTCTTCTACTAACTTGAAATTAAAGTTCACATGATCAGTAGCCATTTGCAAGAACATTGCTTTGTACATGTGCATCACGTTTTCATTATATTATTTTAAAGAATAATGTCTAAACATGCTCTTTATCTCCTCACATAATGCCTAAAAATAGTATCTGATGATATTATCAAATGAAAATGAAAATTCAAATTCAATAAGAAGTTATTGATGAAGAACAAAGCCGGGGTCACATTTTTCAATGTGGGTTGCTGACCAAGTTTCACTTGGTTGGAGGGAACGATAAAAGGAAATTTATGAGCATGGATATACATTCGTGCCCAAATCTGGGCTTGCTTTAATTATCGGGTTTATTATAAATCTTGTATTAAGCTTCGATCTTTGTGAATAATATAACCGATAAAGGGATTCAATTTAAAAAAAATCCTAAATTATAGTTATAATAAAAATCACATTACAAATATACTTAACGGAAATTAACCCGCACATTCGCTGGTTTAAGTTTTTTTTTTTTTTTGTTTGAAAAGAAAATACTGATCATTTAAGATAAGAAAAGATTACATCTGATTTGAGGGTGAAAAGACTCCCGTCAAAAACCAGTAACACCTGAGTTACAAGCCGTTTTGGCTAGATTATGAGCCAATACATTGGAAAATCTAGACTTATATTGAAAAAGACAACTGGGTAATTGAGTCCCGGCTTTTTTAATCTCTTGGATTGTCCACTCGAGCTCATTTGATGTTGAAGAAACTCCAAGAACTAAGTCAATGACATTTTGGGCATCAGATTCAATAATGAACGTCGAAAATTTCGATGATTTTGCTCCTTGGATTCCGTACAGTATAGCCCGAGCCTCAACTTCCTCTATGTCTTCTGTAAAAGGGATCATACTTGTTCCAACCCCTATAATCGAGCTGTCACAGTCTCTCATAACCAAACCTAACCCCGCAGTTTGTTTCTCCAAGTTGAAAGCCGCATCTACATTAATTTTAATATACCCAATTGGAGGGGGCTGCCAAACACATTCTCATGTTCGCTCCAATACTCTACCAAAAGTATCCCCTGGCTTTAAGTTAGTTTATTATACTCTCTTTCATATTTTTGCATCAATTTAAATAATAGGGGGATGAAAACAAAGTCGTCTCGAGGCGCCTTTTGGATCTCACGTTTTCGGACTAACAACGGAAATTACGGGACATATTGTCCTATATCCCTCTCACTCTCACTATATTAATTTTAAGGTTTCTACTTTAAAATATCTAATAATTTAATTCATTAGTGTCTATAAGTTTATGCACGGCTAAAACATAACTTTTTTTTACACTAGTGCACTATTAGTGATCTTATCAATTTTAACTCTTAAAATTTTAATTCACTAATATCTATTAGTATCAACTAATTATTTTACCAATTTTCATTTTGTAATGATGTCTATATTGATTTCTTTTACACGCTTAATATTTACAAAAGCAAGCAGACACCAATAATAAGTCAAGCCTAGCTCAAAAATCGAAAACAAAAATCATTTTTGGATAATTTGTATTTGATCTCATATCGCTTCCATATAGGCAAGTAAAATGGTGACTTGTATATAAATGTCTACTGCTCACATGCTGAGTTTTTAAAACACTTAATCCCACATCAATTATATTTAAAATTCAAAGCCTTAGACTTATATATATATATATATATATATATATATTAGCTCTTTTACACGTTTAACCCGCGCATTCGCTGGCTTTAAGTTAGTTTATTATACTCTCTTTCATATTTTTGCATCAATTTAAATAATAAATTATACATATTTTAAATTATATTCTATTTTATTCCATCATTTGTCACTAATTCAAAGAAAACAGAAGCAACAAGTAGAGGTGACCACCAGTTCGGTTCTGTTCCAATCGGAACCGAATCGAACGGTTATGATTCTCGATCTTGTGGAACTGTAACCGAACCAGATCATTATGATTTGGTTACGGTTCCACAAGATTGGGGAACCATAACCATTAACTGAACCAGGATCGAACGGAACTGTTATGGTTCAATTTATTTTTAAAATAAAAATAAAAATTAATTTTTTTAAAAAAAAAAATTTGTAATTGGATATTATTTCCAAATAAATATAATAGAAAAAATTATTTATTTGAATTTTATTATATTAAATTAAAAACTTAAATTAAAAATAAAATAAAGGGCTTTAACTTAAAAAAATTATTTATTTGAACTTAAATTTTATTATACTAATATTGGAACCGAACGGTTCCAGCGATTCGATTAGGGTGGGAATCTTAACTGAACCGTACGGAATTGGTTCTGATTTTGATTCCCGAACCTAAACCGAAAGAAATCAGAACCAGACAATTCCTTCTAATTTGATTTCGGTTCAATTACGATTCCGAACCGAAATCGTGACGGGATCTAGTAACAAGTCATGGGGAGAGTGAGATCCAAACACATTGGGTAAACAAAACAGACAAATGTGACCTACCATCAACCCAAGAAAAAGGTTGATTATCAAAAAAAAAAAAAAAAAAGCATAGTATTTGGGGGTAAATGGGAATTGGGTTTATAGCTAAGACCGAGGAGCCGCCATTATTGGTTGCCAGGGAGACTTTGGTTGCAGATCTGCCCGCCGCTTCTCCTTCGTCTTCGTTAAGATTAGAAATAGCAAATAGGGTTTGTATCAGTCACTCTCAAAACTTCATTTTCACATTGAATCCCCCCTCTCTCGTAACCCTAACTATACTGATAGATCTTTATGCTTAATTGTTAATCCCCCTTCTTACTCGTTCGCTTTACCTTTTACAGTTCAATTTCTCAGGTTCCCCTAATCCTGCTTCTAGGGTTAGGGAATAAGTTTCTCCATTTTTTAAATCAAATGTTCTCGTTCCATTAACCTGGTGTAATTAATTTTAGGGTTTGATTAGTTAATTCAAGTATGGGTGAATCAGTGCCCTTTTTCTATATCCTCATCGCGTTTTTGTGCACTATTGGAGCCACTGCTTTGGCCATTTTTCACATCTACAGACACCTTTTGAATTACACGGAGCCTACTTATCAGAGATACATCGTTCGAATCATCTTCATGGTCCCAGTCAGTGTTTCTTCTTTCTCTATTACTTATGTTATTTCATTTAGCTTCTTTTTATTGTTAAGCTGGTGATCTTGCTTTAGTATGATCCCTTGAATGGACATGTTATATTAGCTAATAGAATTTTGTGTAATTGAAGTTGGAAAGAATGAAAATGGAATTGATGATTTGGGGATTTATCCAATTTTAATTTTGCATATTATGTAGGATGGCCTTTTCACATTCATGAATGCGTCGTTGTCGAGTCATGGAACCTTTTGCGTCTAATTAATGTATGTCTTTCTCCATGGCAGCTTTATGCGATGATGTCTTTCTTGTCACTCGTTCTACCGGCTGGTTCAATCTATTTCAACTCTATACGAGAGGTGTAAGTTTCTTAATGTTTGAATAAAATTTTGAATTGTGCTGACTTTACTCTAGATGTTTTTCATTTCATGCTAGATATCTGTTTCTTATCTCAAGGTTGAAATTTTTGGTTAATTTCTGAGTGTTGTTAAGGAGCTAAACTTATTTTCAATATATTTAGTTAATTAGATGCATTTTTAATTAAGACACCTCCTTGAAATTGTTCATTTTATCATCTTCTAGCTATTTGTTTGTTTAGGGTAGTAATTGTTCACCATGCTGTCAAAGGCAGTAGGCGGGCGGCGTTCTGGTAGTTCAACCCACCTAAGCGTCCCCTTTGACCAGTCAAAGGGCAGGTTGGCTAGTCAAACATGCAGAATTTGATCTAATATATAAGGAATCATAACTTACAATACCTAAGGCGCCACATTAGGCAGGTTTTTCAAACCTGCCTAAACGGCGCATTTAACAGCCTAGATTGTTCATTTTATCATCTTCTAGCTATTTGTTTGTTTCGGGAAGTAATGCACCACATTTGCACCCCTTGAATTCTAGCTTACGAGATTCTTATTCGACATGAACGAGTATTTAACTGGCACTGTATAGCAAGTTAGCAACAAGCTTAGGCTCATAGTTTATGAATTTGTTTATAACTGTTGCCCTTTCCTTTGAAGCTCATTATGTGCTCAGTTATTTATTGTTATAATTTTATTTTGCTTTTTGGAAGAGCATTAAGCTTAAGCTTCCCATGTTCTAGATTAGAATAGGCACCTTTATATGCTGTTTCGAAGGCTATCGTTCGGATTAACATTGTGCAGTTTGTTCTAGTTGGCAATATTTGGGAATCAGCTTCTCCTTGTTTATAGGGAAAAAGTTTGCGTTGTCTCTGCTCACTTGTATACCACATTTTGCATAGAAGGAACTAGATAGATAGTGTCTGAAATAAACTAGGGACATGAGTTTACTCTGCTGGATATTCTATTGAGGTTAAATGTAGGCCTTTTCTTTTTTCTTTTTTGGTAGAAAAGATTATTTCCAGGGTTCGAAGGCTGATGGATAGCTTTGAAACTTGCTGAATAGTGGAAGCATCATGGGTTATGACACTTGATTTTCACATTTCTGATTTGTCAATGTTAGTTGCTTGCGTTTCCTGTCTAGGTTTTAGTTGGTAAATGGCATTGGCAGGTAGTGCATCTATTTCATTGAATTTCCCATATTTTTCCCTAGTCATGCATCTTTGTACTTATGCTAATTAAATAAACTTTCCCCAGTTCATTAAACAGGAAATATCATAGAATGATTTTAGAGATCATAAGAAGTTATATGTTATAATGTTCTAAAAATAAAAAGAATATGTTCCTATGGTTCACGCTGTAAAAACGATATATTCTAATTTTTTAATTGTTTCAGCTATGAAGCTTGGGTAATCTATAATTTCCTCTCTTTATGCCTGGCGTGGGTTGGTGGTCCTGGAGCGGTTGTACTAAGTTTAAGCGGTCGGGTTCTGAAGCCATCTTTGTGTCTGATGACATGTTGCTTCCCTCCTATTCCACTGGATGGGTGAGTTAACTATTTATTTTTTGGCACAATGTATCCATGGAAACATTGAGTTTTCTGGTATCCTGAAAATTGCAGCTTTTCATACTGTATGGGAATGGATGGATGGTGAGTATTCTGGATACTTTGAGTTCTTTATGTAATTCCAGAACCATTCAACGTGTTCTTTATTCTTTTCTCAGTGAATCTTTGAATCACTTTTTAAATGTTTGTAGTATCTTTGCTGTTTGTGAATTATTTAGGACTAATTGAATTACATGTATTAAGTCAAGCTTCACAGCAAAATCATGTATTGTCTTGTGATCAATACACTCACATATTTGGTACTGTCAATGCAGGCGTTTTATAAGGAGGTGCAAGCAAGGTTGTTTGCAGTTTGTGATTTTAAAGCCTATCTTGGTTGTTGTTACCCTAATACTTTATGCAAAAGGGAAATATAAAGATGGAAATTTTAATCCCAACCAAGCTTATCTCTATATCACTATCATGTATACCATCTCGTACACAATGGCTCTTTATGCGTTGGCATTGTTTTATATGGCGTGCAGAGATCTGCTTCAGCCATTCAACCCAGTTCCAAAGTTCATCATGATTAAATCTGTTGTTTTCTTAACCTATTGGCAGGTGAAATTTTATACTTTGTTACCATCATCAATTTTCACTATAAAGTTTCAAAGTAATCTAGGTTTTGAATATCATGATCATGACTTATTGCAATTACTCTTTGTTTGTGGTTGCTCATCACATTATTATGCATGCAGAGCAGCGAAAGAAGAATGTTCCCCTCGTCTGTGCATGTATTTATATTATTAAGATCTACAAACTTTTTTTTATTTGTTGATTAGGTGTTCATACCTTTTATGCCTTTTTCTTTACGTTCTCATTTTTGTTTTCTCATCATTGTGGCATGAAGATTTTACTTTTTTGGAACTGTGAAGTCTTTGAAACGAAAGGAATGATTAGTGTTTCCAAAAGGACTGAACTGAAGAGAGGTATCACGAGAAGGAAAGAGAATTGGGCTATTGGATTTGGAAAAATGGATTCGTTTAATAAATGGTTCAATTCGATTCAATTTGATTCGTTTATTAAATGAATTGAATACGAATATGTGTTCATTGATTCATTTTATTGTTTTCCTTTACTAGTTATATTTCAACTAAAGTTCTAGAGGTTGTTGCCAATTACCTCAAAAAATAGTATTGTTTATCATTTTTAGTAGATCTATTAATTGTTTATTTCATATGTATATTCCAACGTTCCAAAAAAAAAGTATTTTAGATGTATATATTTATGAAAAAATAATGTAAATAAATTACGGTAATATATGTCATTGAATAATGTCAGAACTAAACGAATATTCGTATTTGATTCATTTAATAAATGAATTGAATACGAATCCTGATATTAAGATTCATTTAATAAACGAATCGAATACGAATCCTGATATTAAGATTCGTGTAATAAACAAATCGAATACGAATCCTGATATTAAGATTCGTTTAATAAACAAATCGAATACGAATCCATTACATTTTGATACAATTCGTTTAGATTTGATACAAATTCGATTCGTTGATTCATTTTGCAACCCCTATCTTTACCTGACATAAATTAAAAACTGAAACTTTTTCTTGGAACATTTGAAAGAGAGAGCTTGCTAAACTCAAATATGACATCAATATCCAGAGTCTTTTTATGGATCTATAAAAAGAAACTGAGGGACAACATGTTGTACTTGTTCTCAGGAGTTTTATTTTATTTCATTTTATTTTTTTACTTTGAATTATTTTTATCTGTAACCACAACTGATGATTGAAAATGTTTGAGAGTGCTTTGAAAACTATTTCGGTGATGGCACTGTCTCACAAAGTGCAACTGCTATCTACTTCTTAAATGAATCATTTCAAGTGCTGGGAATTTGTATGTAACCTGGTCTTATGATCACCTCGTGGTTTCTTTTAGTAAGTGTCATTGTTAGCGGGAGTTATTCCATGTTTTGAAGATAGCTGCTTATTGCTTGGTACTCTTTTGTCATAAATATTTTTAGCTCTATAAATATCAATTAGAGGTGCCTTTTAAACACGGATGGAGGAATGTTACGTGATGTGATATGAAAATATGCTTAAAAACTAATTAGTGTTTTTGTGGCTTTGGTTGGACTTATATTTTCTGTGCCTGCACAAAAAAAGTTCAGATTTGTATAACAGTTTAGTATCTCTTATTTTGTTTGTCATTTACTTTCAGGGTGTTCTTGTATTTCTCGCTGCAAAATCTGGTTTCATTAAGAACAGAGATGATGCTGCTGAATTTCAAGATTTTATATTATGTGTTGAGATGCTTATGGCCGCTGTGGGTCATCTTTTTGCCTTCCCATACAGAGAGTATGCCGGTGCTAATATCGGTGGGTCTCGTGGTTTAACAGGAAGCCTAGCTCATGCCGTAAAGTTGAATGACTTCTACCATGATACTGTTCACCAGGTAAGTTAACCTATCATATCTGGCACTGTTTCTTCTACACAGTATTAAGCCTCCCATTTTAGGTCATTTTACCTGCATATCTGTTCTGATGACAGTTCACATTTTGCAGTTTGCACCAACTTATCATGATTATGTACTATACAACCATAATGAGGGTGATGAGGGAATGAGGAAATACCGATCGCGCACCTTTGTCCCAACTGGCCACGAAATGGATGCTGTGAGAAAAAACAAGCACTTGTTAGGAACTAAAATGGATGAAATTCAGCTCTCCAGTGTCTTGTCTTCTGATACAAGCTCTCCCAAAAATAGCAGCACCGTATCTGATATTACCCATTCTAATGCAATGAAATCTTCACTACTGTTAGATATCTCAAATTCGTTGTCAGCACCATATGACATGTCGCTTGTTGACATTGACATGTCCAGTTACCCAGCAAAAGTTCCCGCAGCGAACGAAACTGGGACGAGGTGACAAGAATCGGAAACTACTGCAAACACGCAAGACCAGTACCCATGCTAGGGAAGAACAAAGGATCGTCAGATGTTATGTTTGCTTGGAAAGCCTCATCGTCTAACTGTGTGCTGGTATTGCATTTAAATTACTGAAGAGTTTGAAGTCCTCATTCATCTTTTGCGTGCGGTTGAAGAATTGTAGTCGGAGATGTTTGGCCTCGCCACCGAATTGACTTTACTGGTTTGTTTGTCCATGGTTTTCCGTTCTATAGGCATCTGCATTGTAGATATGAATTTCACTCGTCATACTTGCAAACTTACAATTTCAATCATAATTTTTTTATTTTTTATTTTTTTTCAGAAATCTGTGTTTTCCCTAACATGTACAAATCACCATTGCTTATAGCATTTTTGTACTTTCAACTCATCACCAATCAGGTTTTGCGGTATAAGGGGCATTGAAATTGAAATGAGGGCAATTGAATTTGAAAGTTCTACAATTGAACTTGAAATAGTGTAATATAAACTTGAAACATTTATGAATAAACCTAATATTTTAAGATTAGGTACCTACTTTTTAAGATTTTTATATTGTGTAGACTGTAAGATTATGTTGAGTTTCAGTAAGATTAATGTGTCATTAATTTAAATTATTTGAACATTTTTCATATTTCTCTTTTTGAATTGAACTCTTCTAACTTCGAATTGCTAGACTCAGAATTATTTTAATTCTTCTCCTCTATCGTTATGGCGATGAGTGTTTCTTCGGGTCCTCAGTCTATGAACCAAGAAGAAAATTCCATTGACTACTATTTTTGCTCAGTTTCACTAAGAATTAAAAAAAATTCTCTCATTAATCAATGTGAGAATTTTTATTAGTTTGTAACGCAATTAGTTGCTCTGCCACGACCCACGAGCATCCTCGCCACAAGGCACGGGTGATGTGATATCACCAATAAATTAGTAATAATAAATTATTGGATTGCTATACTAATGACGTGGTACCTCCGTTGTATTGTAAATTTTCTCTCTGGCCACATGGCCCACATCAATGAATAATTATACACATGGCATTTTCCTGTTGAAAATTATTTTTCTCATCTCATGTGTCAGCTTCCCCCTCCCCTTGTCTCCCATAAAATTACTTTTTTACCCCTTCCCCAAAATCATATATAATAATATACACATAATTTATTAATTAGTTTATTCTTTATTTTTTATTTTAATTAATTAAATTTTTATTTTATTTTTTTATATTCATATTTTTTTCACTTATAATTATTTAATAGTCTTTATATATCTATTCTCTTTTATTTACTTAATAAATCTTATGTATTTTGTTATTTATTTAATTTTCTTTTGTTTTTTCATTAATTTATTTAACACTTTTTATATATAATAGAAAAGGTTCATGGCATAATTTTTTTTATTTGTTATTATTTATTTTGTGTTTCTTTATTTATTAATTTATTTAACACTGCTTATGTATAATGAAAATTGACCTATACTTTTGCACATGTTGGCAGATATTTCGTGCAAGTTTTCTTACACCTTCATTATCATGTACTACCATTCCTAACTTGGTGGTGGAAACATTTATCTTACAAATCTAAAGGATGTGTATATCACCAAGTACGTCACGATGAGACTTTGGAGGCAACATAAAATATATTTTGCTAATATAAAAAGAACATTTTCTATTATAAGAAAATAAATAATTAAATCAAAAAATAAAATAAAACAATAAAATAATTAAATTAAAAAGTAAAATAATTAAATCAAAAAACTAATTTATTTAAAGGAGTACGGGTATTGTTGTCATTTAAAAAATAAAAAAGGAAAATAAAAAAATCATTTATTTAAATCAAATAATTAAATTGAAAAAGAAAACAAAAGACAGAAAGTTATTGGTTTACCGCGACACCCTAGGGTAGGGGTGGGCATTATCGGATTCGGATCGGATCGGACCGAATCCGAATCTGATCCGATCCGAAATGCCCACGGTTGTTTGATTCGATCGGATCGAATCATGTTATCGAACTCGATCCGATCCGATCCGAAAATTATCGGATCGGATCGGATCGGATTGGTTCGATCCGCGGATCGGATCGGATCGGATAAAATTCGATCCGATCGAATTTTTTTTTATTTAATATGTAACGACGTCGTTTTGCATATTAAAAAAAAAATTCGATCAGATCGGATAAAATCTGATCCGATCCGAAATCCGTCGAACCGGACCAACAGGATTCGATCGGATTTGCTAATCGGATCGGATCCGATCCGATCCGATGCCCACCCTTACCCTAGGGTGGATTACCGCGACACCCTAGGTACGGGGTTTAGCACGCCAGGTACGGGGTACGGGGTTTAGCACGTCAGGTACGGCATTGTGGACTACCGCGACACCCTAGGTACGAGGTTTAGCACGCCAGGAATGGCACATCATCAATTCGGTTCAGAGCAACAGGCAAGTCATGTGGCAGCTGGCGAGCCAGGTAAGTGAAAATGCATTGCATAACTTTGATAGGATTGTCACTGTTACACATTACACAAGTCACATCAAAGTGGGGGCGACTGTAGGCACTGCATTTTTACATATAAGTCTCTATGATGAGTCTCGAATGGAGACACTATCTTTTAAACTGCGGAAGTCGCGAGAAACGGACGTTGGAATGGTGAAGTTGGAAATTGGTATTTTTTGTTGGATTTAATTTGGTTGTCTAGCTTCGGTTTGCTCGTTGGATCTTTGTTTCAAAGTTTATCCTCGGCCCAAAACCCCATAAGCCACTTACCAAACCATACACCAAGCCCAAATACCCAAGCCAACCAAAAACCCAAAGCCCACGCCCATGGACCATGGACCATCCCACACGCCCATGCACATACTCACACGCCCATGGCCTTCCTAATTAGCCAAAATCACATTTAACATATGCCTAAAATCAAGCCAAATATTTTCCTAATTAAAAGAAATCTCATGAATCCCTTTCCTAATCAAAACCAATCACTATCCTAAATTAGAGAGATTTATTCCTTATGTGATACTAATTAGGAGATGTCACCATCATTGGAAGATCCTTTCCTATTCAAACTAGGATTATTTCTATCCTTTTGCCTATAAAAAGAGGCCTCCACCCACCTTCACACCCTAGAGCACATTCACGCCCAAAAGCCTTCCAAAAATCCACTTCATATTGCCGCACAACTCACACACCAAAACCTCTTCATTGCCGTCCACACCAACCACCAGAACCCTCCATTGCCGTGACCTATACCCCCACAAACAGCCCTCACATCTACTCCATGTTCAACCTAGTTTAGCCACCGTATAGACTTCCCAAAACTGCCGCAAAATCCCCCTACAAACTGCCCCAAACTGCTGCATAATCTTCCCTACACTGCACTATTTTTGCACCCACTACACATACCAAAAACTGCAGCACACTGCCCAGCCCTACTGCCCAGTGTGCCATAAGTTTAGACCTGGAAAACACCCCTGAAATCGCCCAGAAACTGACCCAAAACTGCACCAAAAAACCGTCCAGAAACCCTCTAAAAAATCACCAAAACCGCAGCCCTTAAGTCCCTAAATCCGACACCAAAACAGCCTCTATTTTACCCCTTAAAACCGCAAAGAACCAGCAGCAAAACAACAAGGAAACATCAGCGAAACAAAGTGAAATAGCAGCGAAACAGCGAAGGGAAACGTTGAGTTAGTGAACCGGAAGAGTTGCGGATCATCAACCTTCCAACGGCCGTGTAACGCACTTCCAAGAAGCGACATAAAAGGTTAGACCTGAGGGCACCTCTTTTATTTATTTTCATTCGTCTTTTAATTGTTCATTAAATTTGATTTGCATGAGAGTCGTTAGTTGATTTGTGTTGTGGCCGTTGGGTGAATGGATATGTGTTCTTTCTTGTGGTATATCGGATGGAAACCCGGACGTAAATTCCGTAGCCGAATCTGAATGAACGATATTGCGGTTTGCACTTGGGATACAATGCCACGTACCGCTTGAGAGATACATATATTTCATTCATCCAACATTATATTCGAGCATGATTAGGTTGCTAGTATGTTATTTATCTGAAGCATGATTTAGTCGATAGTATTTTCTTTCTTTATGCATGATTAGGTTGTTTTCATATTAGAGATTTAATTTATATTTATGCTTAGATTCTTATTTATTTTCCTCATTAGATAATTGAGCATGTTTGTGTGACGATTGTATGTTCTCATTTGTTTGCCGTTATGACAACTTACTTTAAAGCATGCGAACTTAGATGTAGGTTTTATTATTATCTTTATGCATGTGAACTTAGGCGTAGGCTATCTTTGAATACATGTTGAGTAGATTCGGTCAGTTTATTGCACAAATCACATCATTACAAGTGGCATGAGTAAGGGACCATTCCGAACCCAACGGTTTGAGGTCTTCCCTTGCGAGGGGTGAGTGCGGCCTTAAATCTTTGTCGCGGTTCACACCAGGTGGCGACTCTATGTTATTTCTCCGGTTTAGTTCCCCCGTGAGCTATTCTGTACTCCCAACTAGGCCGCGAGCCTAGAACGGAGTCGCCAATTTCTGTGTCCTACAATTGGGACGCTCATGCGGACGCTCATTATCTTCTATGGGCGTTCGCACGGGCGTCCTCACTATGCATAGGGCATCCGCTCAATGCATTGGGCGCCTGCGCGAGAAGCTGGACGTTCGCACGGACGACAGCGCTATATATTGGGCGCCCGCACGGACATGACGTTCGATAAGCGATGAGTCCGCGCGAACGCTCTCACGACTGATTAACTTTCATTTAATTGAATTAATGATTTTTTTAATGTTGCTTGTACGTATAGAGAGAATTAGTCACAACCCCCCGGGATTTAAGAATACTAGAATCTAATCGATTCTGAGGACGTGCGACCAATATTACTCGTATCAAAAAGAATTATGGAAACAATAAGGATAAATTTGACTACTACACAACCACAAGAGTTCAAGAAATCAATCTTCAGACATTTCTTGGAGATTGATACAGATTTCAAATGAATGATAACGCATAACATTTTGGTTAAACTTATCGTGCAAATGGAAAATGACATCGGGTCTCAATTATAGTTTTGTATCGGTGGTAAATTAATAAAGCTATTGATTCAAGAATGATTCCTAGACATGGGTCTTCGAGGTGGTTCTTTCATTCAGATGGATTGTGATGTATTCGACATACGAGACAATTATTTTACCGATGTGATGTATGGAAGACTAAGTAATCTAAACACAAAGTTTATTCAGTTTGATTTCACATAGATTTCAGATTCTGATGCACTGAAACCTTATTTAATTATAATTTAATGGACAATGTTATATGTATGATCTTTTATATTTTATGTGTTTTTTAAGACAATATTATAGATGATGACCTAGATAAAGTAGGGTACAATGAGACAATTATCAATTACTACAGTGGCTCAAAATTAATATATTATCCAAACCATGAAAGGATATCAATTATGTGAGTGACCTTATTATGTCATTGTCAATTTGAAGTCTGTCTATTTTTTCTTATGATTCAATAATTAATTATGGTTATGGTCATATACAGATGTTCATTTCGATCAATCTAAACAATAATCATTGGGTCTGGGAACAAATTTGCTTAACAAGAAATTATATTCGGATAATAGATTCATACATGGACCTTACGGAGGCAAAAGATTTTCTAAATATGATGGCGCCTCTTCAGCATATTCTTCCCAAGTGGTTAGAGCATGTGATATTTTCTACTGATAGACCGGAGCTAAACAATGATGAGCTATGGAAATTTACACGGGTGAATAAGATGTCATAACAAAAGCTCGGGAGTGGTGATTGTGGCGTGTTTATGCTTATGTTCATTAGTTATTTTATGTTGTCCAAATTGACTGACTTTGACTCTAGTCATGTGTCATGCTTTAGGAAAAAGATTATCGTAAATATATTTTTAGGCGACATTGTTATTTGAAAATATGTTATAAATGATATTCATATGGATGTTATCAATAAATTTAAGTTGGTTAAATGATATTCATATATAATAACAATCATACTTAATTAAATTATACATAATAATTGTAGGCGCTCAGAATTAGCCCTACAAGTAGGGACATATGTCGATATGTAGTTGAATCTTCCTCAACATGTTTCTTTAGTGGAACTGATGTGCACAAACTCGGGTCTAATGAGAGAGTAACACTTGTCATGGTACTATTGTACTAGTAAGTAGGAGGAGTTAGAGGTTACCTTCGAAGTCTAATGACTTCTGAGACAACCTAGACTCAACTCCGAGATAATATTTTCCCGTTTTACCTGGTGTCCAAAACATTTCGGTGAAATCGAAATTTGACCTGGGAAGTTAAGCCCCAACCTCGGGTAACGAAGTAACGTCACTCCGAAGTAACTGTAGGAACCATTTTCCTAGCACAGCGGAAATACCTTAGGCATCTAGGATCGGACTTGAAAAAAATTTCTGCCCATCGCTTTTTGCAGCCGAATGTTACCAGTTTTTTCACTGAAATTTTTCTTCTATTTTGAATAAAATTTCATCCTCGAAACAACAAATTAGATCTGGATTATTTTAAACCCGAAATTACACCCAGCTCACTACCTAAATCAACCCATTTAAAGAAAAATTAATCATTTTACACTTATAATTTCATTAATTCCCTTAATTTAGCACATTTGTATATTTTCATTATAATTAAATTTATGTTTTATATATTTTAATTGTGATTTTTATTTCTTATGTAGGTGAAATAATACTTTGGATGCATAACTAGAAAAATGGATATGAGATTTGGATTTTGGAGGCCAAAAACTTAAAATGACGTTCTAATAGTGTACAATTTCGGAAATTTCAACCTTACGTAATTTTCATATTTTGACCATAATTTTTTACTCTGATATCGGATTGAGACGATTTCAATTCCAGATGAAAGAAGATTCAAATATCTATAACTTTATTGTTTACAAGATTTTCTAGTTCTGAGGTTTTCAAGACCGAAATTGACGAAAAACTCAAAGTGTGTTATATGTAATTATTAAAGACTAAAAAAGAAAAAAATGTCAATCCATCTTTCGATGGATTGACAATTCATTTGAAAAAATTAAAACATGACAAACCACATTTTGGTTTATCATGTTGTGTTTTGTATTTTGCATGCAAATTGGTTGAAAGAGGTGCGGAACATCCTCTATAAATAGAGGATGCTCAGCACCTCATTTCCTCAACAAAATTTTCACATGTCTCTCTTGAGATTTTGTGGGATGAGCTCTTGTATGTATTTTTTCTTTTGTAATTTATTTTTCTTTTATCAATAAAATTATGAGTGTTTTTATTTATATATTGTTCTGCTAATTTGTATCATGCTAGGGTAAATGGTGAAGCTAGTGGCATTAAAATATATGTGATTTTTATTTATATTATATTTTATAAATTGTGAAAATTTTCCAAATAAAATTCACTCTTTCCAATTTGTTGGGAACTCTTGACTAGCTGTAGATAGTCTCTTATTGATATAGATAATACTTGAATCATATAAATGAGAGAGAGTGGACTATTAAAGATTTAGATAATACGGTTCCATCTATATGGTTGGTTTTATATATTTTGGCATAATTGAGTACCTAACTAGACTTGTTATAGACAAATGTTATCACCACATTTATGGCTGATTTTATATATTTTGGCATATTTAGTACATTGGCATGACTAATTATCGACAAGACGAATTACATGTTAATACCTGATAATTATGAAATAAATTGATTGGGAAATAATTATAATTTATATTTTATAAGAAAAAAAAATTATTTATATTTGAAATATCAAGAGTGGATCCCCTAAACCTAGTATTTTATTTTATTATTTTTATTTTATTAATTGAATTATTATTTTATACTATTAAATTTATTTCATGTGGATCGACACCGGACTTACCAGATTATTTTATTACTTCGACACTCTTATACTTGGGAGTAAAGAACCACTTTGTGAGTGTATCAAACTGCCAATGTGTTCCAGGTCTGATTTTTCAATTAAAAATAGTCACAATACAGTCTCAAAACACCCTTAAATATTCCCCAATATTTCTGGATTAAAAATAATACGAATCGAGCCCCGTTACACAAAGTAATATGCGGCAGTGAGCATAAAATTACTCAATGTCGTATGATGTATTAGGAAGGAGAAGATGATGATTTTTTTCGATACCAAATAGCCTTCCGTGTTATATCTCGTTACCAACAGATAATAGAGTGGACTATACTCACAAATAAATCTTTAAACTCTCTAGAGATTAAAATGTCATAAAAATTTTTCTTTTGGTTTTTCTTTGTTCTTCCTTTTTCTTTTCTCAACTCTTGAGATAATACTAAGAACAATAGAGGGTGGCTAGTGTTTGAGTGAATTAGGTTAGGCAAAGAGAAAATCTAGTTTCCTTTACATACCTATGGTTTTATCTTACAAAATAAAACAAAATTATTCTCTTTCCCCTTGATAGAATTCGGTCATGTTAGGGTTGGTGCTCTGAGCGCCAATTTCTTATGTATTTCCCTGTAAATACTTTTGTATATATTTTATTAGCGAATAAAATAAACAGATTCTGTAATATAAATTCTTTTATTATTTGGTAAAGACGTAAATGACCATATAGTGATAGGTTATGATACAGTTACAAAAGCGTCGCAACTGACATTGAGCCGTGTCATAACAGTATCATTCTTTAACTGTTCCTGGTCAAGGTTTACAATTACTTGGTCAGTAAGTAAACCTGCTGAGACCGGTACGTGTCGTATATTAGAATATTAGATTCTAATGGTTTCTCAATGAACCATGAGTCTCAGGAGACTCATATAGACACGTAGGTATTTATATCGGATAAACACTGAACGAATCACTGAAGATTCTTAATAAATGGTACACCAACGTCAATAAGAATCTTCTCGGGTTGAGTGAGCATAATGATCCTTCAACTTGAGATACCAATGTGGATATATGAGGTATCCTCCACACTTTGATGGCAGTCACGTCACCAATCTATTTAGATCAGACCTCCACATGTTCGTTGAGTGTGGACTGATCCTCAGGATATCCTGTGTGTATCAAGATATGATCCGTCAGTTCTGTGTACAGAGCATAGGTATCCATTTATGGAATTAGCAATCTGTTAAATCCATGGGCCCGTGGTACACTGTAGAAATTAGTTCTAAGTGTTATTTAAGATATTGCTAATAGAATCGTCGACGGGATTATACCTATAGTGATTTAACGTTTATATCTATATCTCTGGGATAATTTGGATACCTGTGACGGAAGGATTATATGTATGCAGTGACCTCGACCTGTATGATTCATAGATTTTATCTGTGTTCGTCATAATTTACGGGTGGGTAGATTATGGACACAAAATTGAATTTCGTGACGGATATGCCTGAACCTAGAGAGTCTCACTAATGAGATATACTCGTATGGCACTAGGGTAATTTTTATAAATAATATTGAATATTTATAATTCGTTTAACGGTTAAACGAAAATACATGCTTTTGAGATCTTTCGGCCATTTATTAAATGACGAATTGTGATATTTGACATTTATTATTAATATATGTATGTTGTTTATTTAATGTAAATATAATACATATATTTGAGATATTTGTATTTAATTATTTGATTATTTAAGTGTTAAATAATTAAATTAGTTAAATATTTAATATCTAGTTTACTTTAATTAAGTAAACTAAATGGCTTATGCTAATTGGTTTTCTTGGCCAATTTTGATTGGTTGGATTGGCATGATTTAATTGGTTTATTTGTGATAAGGATTGAATTATTTGATGATTTATTACCACAAATATTAATTGAATCATTTTCCAATTATTGAAATAAAATTGAAAATATATGGCCATTATTTGTTCCTTGTTATTCGGTCATTTAGGGAAATTATAAAAGCCATTTTTTTATTTTTGTTTCATAATCTAAGTGTAGACACTGCATTTTTACATATCATGCCCAATGACGAGTCTCGTAAGGAGGCACTACCTTTTCATGTCATGGAAGTTGCAGGAAACGGACGTTGGAAGGGTAAAGTTGGAAATTGGAATTTTTGGCGGATTTAACTTGGTATGCATGACTAGTTGGTTGTTTGAGCATGATTTAATTGTTTAGTATGATATTTATTTCCTTATGCATGATTAGGATTTTTAGTATGTTATAGTTTTATGCATGGCTAGTTGGTTGTGTTTGAGTATGAATGAATTAGTTTAGCATGTTATCTATGGTACTTTGCATGAATACAATATGCCAATGAAGTTGTATGTTCGTCGCTCCTTTGATGTACTTCTAAGCATGTACTCTTAGATGTGAAATGTATGTAAATTTAGGTGTAAGTTTTATTTTGAATATGTGAATTTAGAAGCATGATATCCTTGGAAATAAATGTTACTTAAACTTGATTAAATTATTATGTAAATCCTTTCATTACAAGTGACACAAGTAAGGGACCATTCCGAACCCAACGGTTTGAGGTCTTCCCTTGCGAGGGGTGAGTGCGGCCTTAAATCTCATTTTCCCGGTTCACACCGGGTGGCGACTCCATTATTCTCCGGTTTAGTCCCCTGTGGCTACTCCGTACTCCCAACTAGTGCCGCGAGCCTAGAACAGCATGCGTCGTCCAGTTTCTGTTGTCTACACTAAGAACGCTAAAAAATCAAATTCAAAGTGAGAAAGAGAGAAAATGGAGAAGAACGAAGAAAAGCTTGCATTTTTTGGAATTTGGTAAGGATTTTCATATTTTCTTCTTCATGAAAATTGTTTCTAAGATCATAAGCTTCAACATGTGTAGCTTAGTTTCTTCTCTACTTTTTTATGGTTGTGTTTTGATGATTGGGAGATTGATTGAAAGATGGAAGCATGTATGTTAATTTATAATGCTTAAAAATTATTTATAAAGCTTTCTTTTTGCCATTTTATGATTAGTTGTCATTCTAGAGTTACTTAGCCACTCATGATTGACCTAGAATTTTTCTTGAGTTATTTAATGATTGTGAGGCTTGATTGGTATTGTGAGAATTGAATTAAGTATTGAATTTATTTAATTTGGTGTTAATTTTGTTAATTTGTGAAATTATAAAATTAGGGGTTTTAACCTTCACCAAATTTGGGAATTTTCATATATGTGATGAGATTTGATGTATATATTATGTATATTAAATTTGGGAATTTTTGGTTTTGATCTTGACATGTTTTGAACAAAAATGACCAAATTGTAAATTCTTGAAAGTTTATGGACCATTTGGAAAATTATGGAAATTCGGTTTCTATGAGTTGCAAATTGTATTTTCATATACTAGACATGTATAAATCATTTTGGAATTGATTTGGAATCAATTAGAATTGTATTTGACAATTTTGGACTAAAATGATTAAAATACAAAGTTTTGGGGCAAAACGATAATTACTGAAAAAATATGATTTTTGGGTAAAAATTTCAGTTTTTAAGTATTGAGTAATTGAAATAAATTAGTTTATTTTAATTACCCAAGAAAAATTATTGAAATCGGAAAATTTTGATTTTCTGCGTTCCGCTGCGTTTACCTGAATTACCGCCCGAAACCCCAACAGGCCAGCCCTATTATTTTTGAACAAAAATTTTGTAATATCAAAAATTACTTAATGTTAAAAGATGTTACAAAAATAAATGTGTTATTACATTTTAAAAAATATGTAATTTCCAAAATCAAACAAATGGTTTCCAAAACCCATTTTTGGAAATTCAAAAATATAACTTTATTAAATTATAATATATATGTATAATTTAATAACTTATAATAAATAATTATCATATAATCATTTATTAAAAAAAAAACATATATTAAAATTAATATATAATTTCAAGTGTGACAAAATATATTATTAATCATATGAATAATATATATATATATATATATATATATGAGTATATAATTGAACCATCCAATTATATTTAATCTGCAACAGTATATCGAGCTAGCACGAGGACCTAATGGACCTACGGTTCCGAGATCCAATAATCCCAAAATATTAATTAAACTCTTAATTAAATATTTCGAATTATTAACTTCAGGTTATTCCAATAAAAACCTGAAGCTGCACTCTCGTTTCCGCAGATAAATAATTTAATCTGAACCACGTCGGTGTCCATCGATACAGTCATTATATACAGATTGGCCGTTCACGAATATCTCATAATTAGAGCCGGGTTATAATGTTCGTTATACCTCTCTAATTATTTTTACCTTATGTACCATTGATTCTTTAATGAACGATTTATTCATAACCATTATGAATGTTAATCTTTCTATTCGTAATAGAAAGACTTGAGCGCCCTAACCATTCAAGTACCGAATCAACCCTTAAGGAATATACTCATCGACTTCTCGCAAGAATGAATGAATTCTCAATCTATGTAAAACGTCTTCATCTACACACCAAACCATTTCCCCAAAGTACGTAGCTATTGGTTGAGATTGCTACACCAACCTCACATTTGTAAATCAAATGACATAGCCTGCCATGCAGGAGTTTGTAGTACACTCAGGATTTAGATCAATCCATATATGACCATCTAGTAGACTGAAATGAATTTCTTTATATAACAGATATTATAAGAAACTCATTTTTATTTTGGTCCAGTCTTATATGATCAAATTATATAAGGTGCCTTAATTCTCATGTCTCCACATGGATTATCTCGGATCAAGGTCGCCATACAATTGTAGAATGGACCACAACTATAGATAAACCGCAAACAAAGTATCCGCTTTGTTTGCTCTCTATGGACTATTTTAGATTACTAACTTCATACTTAAATCCTCTTGTATATGACACTTATACACTAAGTCTGAAGACACATGAGTAATTTAGGATAAAAAAATATAATTTACGATATGCGATATTAAACAAATATTTTGACAAATGAATAATGCATTTATTATTTCATAAAATATAATTCCGTTTACATTACATGAAGCTTTAGGGCATATATCCCAACAATAACATCATTCTGAAGTCATATCATTCTGGAGTGAAGGAACTCTGAAACTGAATCCAGTCCAACCTGTACGCGTTCCATATGAGTCTCACTCCAGAATCCATCAGAATGCATCAGACATATTCCGACCTCAACATCGGTACCCCGAAGTACCTGATGTCACATATATCTTCATATGAGATTAGTGGACTATAATGGCAATCCACTTATCTTAGCATGCAAGCAGGATTTATCATGCATAATAACATGTGTGATTACTCATAATATCAAATGTACACCATACATCTGAAAAGTAGTCCAGCTATGGACAAGTATTAGTCAGAAGTTGACACCTATACATGCGTGACCCTATATAAACCAAAAAGCTTGTAGGTGACAGGGTTGGTTGGAAGAATTCACTATTCACTAATATAATTAGAGCATAAGCATACAACATTCCGCACTCTGATTAATAACTTAATCGCAAACATAAAAATGAAGGGGAGATCCTCACCAAATGTTATGTTCGTGTAAGTCTAAGTTGTAGAGAACTTCTAACGCAAAGCCCATAACTCAATTGGACTTCATACAGGCCAGACCCAATAAATTGAAGGTAAAAAATATTTTTTTCTATCCCACTTTTACCGCACACAATAACAATCATACATAATCATAAATATATGATTATTTACATCCAAGCATGTTGCCACAAACAGTGTCCCGTGATATTTACTTTTCAGATGTGATCCGTCCACAGCAATAACTGGCAGAATAAACTGTAAAAATCATTTGATACAAAACTCAATGCTAGAAAATAGTACATGAAGTTATCATCATTATTCTTTATAAGATGTGTTATCGTGCCAAAGTTGTTCTGTTACAAAACAAATGAGTACCAATGGAGTACGTTATATGACTTTTCTTCACTCCCTGTTAATAATTACAAAGCAACCTCATTCGCTATGTACACTTGCTGATAAGATAACTTAATATTGTATTTAATGTTGACATAAATTATTATATCGGTTGGAAAGTATATTCGACGACCATAAAAAAACTTATCCTTGATAATATGACCGACAACTTGACTATTTATTTGTCGATGTCCGTTGTGGAATATATCGTTATGACACGTATGTAGTTCAAGCTTGTCACACTGTATTATAACCCAAGGAACATTAATTTCGTCATTCATCATGGTTGTTCGAAATCTTCATTTTATCACTCGTAATGTTCACGAGAATCCTTCGCGACCATCTGTGCCAAAAGTAAATTTCAAAACTATCTTCAAAGAAAGACGATATTCGTTTGAACTTTTGCCGATTGTCACATATATTTTACCAATTAATTGATCAAATATAATATCATTTAGAACAACAATCACAGTTGTTATTCCATCATGATAATCCACTCTACCATTTTATGTTGTTATCCATGATTTATCGTACCACATCTTTAGTACAATTAAATCCATTGAACCTATACAATCACACAAAATCATTTAATTTCTAATTTCAAATTTTAAAATTGAAACTTTATATTTTGGGAGATATGGGCGTTCGGGTGCCCACAATGGGTGCCCAGACGCCCACATATGGCTATGCATGCGGGCGACCACATATGCCTATGCATGTGGGCGCCCGTGCAGGCGCATGCACAAGCATATGGGTGCTCGTGTGGGCGACCACTATAAAATGCATCAGAAAATTGCGATAAATTAAGTTACTAATCTTATTTGATTAATTTTCAACTGATGAAATGTGCTTTCCAAGATTCTATAAGTGATGTTTTGAAGAAAAAAAATCAGAAAATTAAAATATTTATTAAATATTTTGGTAAAGAAAAAAAATTAATTCGATTAACGCCTTCACACGATTCTATTTTTTTTATTATAAATTATATTAAAGAAATAATTAACGTTACTGGTGGAGAGTTGCAGAAAAATAATTGGCGTAGTATTCGAAAATCACCCGGCGGCTTTTAATTCTAATTCGCCTCCATTCCCAAATGGGTTCTGTTTGATTTTGTTCAAAAATATGAATCAGCGTATCTATTTTTCATTAAATAAAAGAAAAAAAATTGATTAATTTTTGTTCATGTCCGATTTTATTAAGGAAATATCCAAACTTGGTGACGCTGATGACGATGATCAGGAGGCAGGTAATGGTGGTGACGGTGGGGGGTGCATGTTGAGCAGAGTGGAGGGGTTGGTTATGGGGGTTTCATAAAAGCAAAGAAGGTTGCCCTGTTTCCAATTGCCAAGGCCAAGAAACAATTTTTCCACAGAAGAAATAAACAACAAGAACAAGAAAAAAACATTAGGGTTCCTTTTGCTGCTGCTGCAAATGGAGGTGTTAATACCAAAGGTTGTTACTTTTGTCTTAAGCAACCTCTTACTTTGGAATCACCTGCTGCTGATTCTTTCACAAGGGACCCAAATGATCCATCTTTCACTTATGGCATGTTGAGGTTGTTTATTGAGAAGAATGGTTTCTATTCCAAAGAATGTAACCCCCACTTGGATTGAAACTGCTTCTGGTTGTTTTTGGGGCTTTGATTGTTGACAAATTCATCAAATATGCCCACAAATTAATGGCTTTTATTGGGTTGACTTCTTGAAACGGGTTGTGTTTTGGGCCATCATCTGTTTGGCACCCTTGTGGCATTTTTAGTTCTTCTAAGCTGTCAAGTCAATTTCAAGAAGAGAATTTGGATGCACTGAACTGAAGGGTTGAGGCTTCTTAAACCAATTTTTTATTCTTACATGTTGTAGTGAATTTTTTTTTTTTTTAGCTTAGTTGATTAATGTTCACATTCTTAATATATATGGTTTTATTTGTTCATTTTGTTTATATACCAAGAAGCTGCACTTATTATATTCAATAATTGAGTTCAGAGTTCTTTTAGTAGCTTCTTGCCTCTTTAATTTATTAGGGGAGCTGTGGCCTAGGAATTATGGAGGTTTCTGAATTTAGAGTCGAGTTCAAAAGGGTTTGTACTTTGAAATGTATAATTTTCTGTTTAATTCATTATTCATGCAATGTATACAAGTTGTAAATCTAGCCCTTGCTGGTTCCTATTCCGTCATCAGAGGTTTTAGGGTTTATTTATGTGGAATATCATTATGAACTCTATGAAGAAAGTAAAGATCATGCCCGTTTTAGTTAAGTTTGAATTACTTTAAAATTCATTTTCAATTTTGTACAAATGGTCTTCATCTATGAGAATTGATGCAATATAATTTTGAGTTCTGTTTATGATATTGCATTGCATGTACTGCAGTTATTGCTTTGATTTGTTTTACCGGCTTATTGTTTATTTATTTGGGATTGCACTATTGATAGCCTTCTGCAGTGTCAAGTTCTCTACTTCCTCAGAACCAAAGTCTGTTAAGTTTTACCTTACTCATGTTTCGGCCTCTTTCTTCTGAAGTCGTAAGCAATGTTAACTGAACAGAGGTACTGGGTTCAGATCTGAAAAAATTTGCAAAATTGCACATCAGATTGTTCAATCTTTCATTCTAGCAGCATTCGTCTTTGATAGCCGACAATGCAGCTTAAAATTATTATTTTCTAGCATTGCCTATCTACATGAGATATGTGTTATTTTCGTTTTTTTCCTAATTTCTTGGCTTCCTGTGAATTTAGTAAATAAGATTACTGAAAGAGTGTGCTGCTGGTTCTATATAAGAGTTTGTAATTTAATAAATATGATTGCTTCTTTGTTACTTGAACGGTTGCATCATGTGATTTGGTTGCCTGAGAATATGTTTCTCTTTGGTATTCTTTCAACAGTCGAGTGCAGCATATTCCCAGTATCATCTTATATTATACTTTATGCAAATGGATTACATGTTATCTTCATCTTGTTTCATTATCTGATTTAGAAACAATGTACTTGGAGGTTCTACGTATAGTTAAGAATATTGTCCCCGTGATTGGAACCGTTCAAGCTAACTATGACCGACCTGAAGTGGATTAAAGTATTTCCAATTTCTTTATCAATGTCCATTTGCCTTGTATTAACCAGTAAGTGACATCCTGCAGAAATTCCGTCGCCAAACACCCGATCCGGACTTAAGCGGAGTATGTAAAACCCCTGGTTGCCACAGGCTCTTACAAGAAATGCACCCCTGGACTCAAACCTAAGATTTGAACAATCAAATTCTAAACCTTTTGCCATCAAGTCACATCATTTGGGGACGTGAGACGTGACACACCCTGTAGATGTTATTTAGCATTTGACATCCTTCAATGTTTAGTAAGAATTGTTGCTAGAAAGTAGAATCTTAAACTAAATCCTGTCATATTTAATGATGACAATCAGTCGGGACGGGCCGAGATTTGCCAATCTTAGTCTTGTCTTGATTATGGACTCGGGAAGAAAAATCATCCTGAATACGGAACAAACCAATGGGGATACTGATATTTTCTCAGCAAAAATTATTATGAATCCCTAAATTCATATCATTGACACATGATATGAGCATCCTGGCATCAATATTTGCTGGAAAGAAAGACAAGCATCCGAAAATGCTGTTCAGAATATGTGTGAAGTGAAACCGATGGAAATATATTCCACTCCCAGTTAAGGATGAAATACATAAATTCAGCATAATCCATGAAAGGATGCGAAGTTGCAGATGGTGATTATCATTTTATCACACTTCAAATTCTCAAGAGCCAATGAAAGGAAATTCCAAGTAATAAAAGACCCCGGAACTGAGACTAAACAAACTGTGTATATGGCTATAAATGGTAAGTTGGAGCAAATGGGCCTTTTAAGGTAAAGGATAAAGAAATTGGATAAAGTTCAAGAGCACAGCCAAAGAATATGGAGGCTGGGAAATTATGAAAGCATGATTCATGTGTAAAAGTTAAAAGGGTATGGGCCAAAATGTGAATGCCTTGTGCATGAGTCAGATGCTAAGCAATGCACGTGAACACCATAACTCAATCACTTGGGGGGGGGGGGGGGGGGGGGGGGTCATGCCCGCATGGGCTCTTTTTGATTCAGCAGTTGCAAAACTCCTCAGAGAAATACTTCCATAGCCTTGGCGCACTATGTTATTTGACAGAGTAGGTGGATACAAAAAAAAAAAAAAATTCCTCTAATTTAAATGTAAAATTGATGTGATATTTTTATTGTGGAATATTTATTAGGCCTTATTTGGAGAATGATTGGTCTGACGCACCAATGCAAGTAGTGCACCAGAAGTCTTTCTCACAATGTGACCTGTTATGAAACAACTCTTTATTTCTTCAATTATTAAACTTATCTACAAACAAATACTATTAAAAAAAACATAGCAATATCCAATACAAATATGGGTACATGCTATTTATAGAAGTGATGACTGATGAATTACATTATCTTTGGAAACTGAAATACATACATACTTGTTACATTGTCAATGACAGTACATTAATTTGTTATTACCAAGGGTGTCCCTTTTGTCTCAAGTGGGTTACTGGGTGTGCAATGCTAGTGCTATCTTGGGATTTGAAGAAGGGGCTCAAAGAGAAGGCGGTGCTGAATTTTTCTCATATAACCAGACATGGGTGATGGGTTTGGTTTGTAACTTTAAATGTGTATGCTTATGGTTGGGCACTTTCCTTTATTTGCTCTGTTTTGACCAGCTGGGACAAGACTTGGGTTGTCACTTAATTGTCATTTCTTAGCTTCAACAACAACAACAACAACAACAAGGTTTGGAGCTTTCCTTTTTCTTTTATTTAAGTTGTCAAAACACTTCTTTTTTCAGCTTATCAACTCTATGTGGCTTATGGGTTCCTTTTAGTTTGATCAGGTTTTGTTCTTTGTATGTTTCTCTGTGTCAGTAATTGTGTTACTTCAGCTGAAGTTTGTTTAATTGTGGGTTTCCCTTAACTTAGCTAATTGTGCTGCAAGTATAGCTTCATAGCAGCATGTAAAATTGGTACAACTTTGGTTAGAACAAGTCAAATTTTTATCAAGATATTGTGGTGCTTAGAGAATTGGTACCTGTTGATAATTCTTAGGATTTGAAACATTGATAGTCAGAAATCAATTGTTGGTAGATGGTAGTGTTATTTCCTGTTACTAATGGAAAATCATTAGCACTTTATTGTTTATTTAACACGAATAAAGATTTAGGTTCTTTGTTACCGAATTTTCTTTCCTTGAATAGTTTATGGAGCTTTTTCCTTTTTCAAAAAATGACACTTTTGGCATCTTTAGAGGTTATTTCGTCGAAGTTCCAGAAGTTTTGCTACTCATATTGTTATTCTTAGTACTAGTGCTATTATGATGATGATGGCTACAATGAAAGTGATATGTATGGCAACAACTAATTGCCACATTGCTTAATCAATTCTATCGGTCCTTTTATCTTTTTGAATTCATGGTACCTTAGGGCTCAGATAATTACTTTTAATTGTTTTCTCATTTATACCAGGTGAAAATGTCTTCAAGACCAAGCAAATCATCCAGCAATTCAGGGATATCAAGACACGGCGCAAGGATTATTGCTCAGACCACTGTAGATGCAAAGCTTCATGCAGATTTTGAGTCATCGGGCACTTCCTTTGACTACTCAAGTTCAGTGCGAGTCAGCGGCACAGCTGGTGGAGATCAACAGCCTAGATCTGATAGAGTAACCACAGCTTATCTCCATCATATACAGAAAGGCAAACTGATCCAGCCATTTGGGTGCTTGCTAGCCTTAGATGAGAAAACTTTCAAGGTCATTGCATACAGCGAGAATGCACCTGAAATGTTGACAATGGTTAGTTATGCTGTCCCTAGTGTTGGGGATCATCCAGTTCTCGGCATTGGAAGTGACATAAGGACCATCTTTACTGCCCCCAGTGCCTCTGCATTGCAAAAGGCGCTAGGATATGGAGAGGTCTCTCTTTTGAATCCCATTTTGGTCCACTGCAAGACTTCTGGGAAGCCCTTTTATGCGATTGTGCATCAAGTAACAGGTAGCTTGATCATTGACTTTGAACCTGTGAAGCCCTATGAAGTCCCTATGACTGCTGCTGGGGCTCTGCAATCGTACAAGCTTGCAGCCAAAGCAATTACCCGGTTGCAGTCTTTGCCTAGTGGGAGCATTGGGAGGCTTTGTGATACTATGGTTCAAGAGGTGTTTGAACTCACCGGTTATGATAGGGTAATGGCTTATAAATTTCACGATGATGATCATGGAGAAGTGGTCTCTGAGATTACAAAGCCATGCCTGGAGCCTTATTTAGGTTTGCATTATCCAGCTACTGATATTCCTCAGGCTGCACGTTTTCTATTTATGAAGAATAAGGTTCGTATGATTGTTGATTGCCGTGCTAGACATGTCAAGGTGCTTCAAGATGAGAAACTTCCCTTCGATCTGACCTTGTGTGGTTCAACCTTAAGGGCCCCACACAGTTGCCATTTACAATATATGGATAACATGGATTCCATTGCTTCTCTAGTAATGGCAGTTGTGGTGAATGATGATTATGAAGAGGGTGACAATGCACAACCACAGAAGAGAAAAAGACTTTGGGGTTTAGTGGTTTGTCATAACACGACTCCGAGGTTTGTTCCATTCCCTCTTAGGTATGCCTGTGAATTTCTGGCTCAAGTATTTGCCATACATGTCAATAAGGAGTTGGAGTTGGAGAATCAGATCATTGAGAAGAACATCTTGCGTACTCAGACGCTCTTGTGTGATATGCTTATGCGGGACGCACCCTTGGGTATTATAACACAGAGCCCAAATGTTATGGATCTAGTTAAATGCGATGGGGCCGCTCTATTGTACAAGAACAAGATATGGAGATTGGAAGTGACTCCAAGCGACTCCCAGTTACGTGATATAGCATCATGGCTCACTGAATACCATATGGATTCCACAGGTTTGAGTACGGAAAGCTTATATGATGCAGGTTTCCCGGGGGCGGTGGCTTTTGGTGATGTAGTCTGTGGAATGGCAGCTGTGAGGATAACTTCCAAGGACATGATTTTCTGGTTCCGATCCCAGACTGCTTCAGAGATTCGATGGGGTGGTGCAAAGCATGAACCTGGTGAAAAAGATGATGGTAGGAAAATGCATCCAAGATCATCGTTCAAGGCTTTTCTTGAAGTTGTCAAGACAAGGAGCTTACCTTGGAAGGACTATGAAATGGATGCAATCCATTCTTTGCAGCTTATATTGAGGAATGCATTCAAGGATGTTGAAACTGTGGATCTGGACGCCAAGTCAATTCACTCAAAGCTCAGTGATCTGAAAATAGAAGGGATGAAAGAACTGGAAGCAGTGACTAGTGAAATGGTCCGCCTCATTGAAACAGCTACAGTACCAATTTTGGCAGTTGATGTTGATGGTCTGGTTAATGGGTGGAATACAAAAATTGCCGAGTTAACTGGTCTTTCCGTAGATAAAGCAATTGGAAAGCATTTGCTCACACTCGTGGAAGATTCTTCAATTGATACCGTCACAAGGATGTTGTACTTGGCATTGCAAGGTATGTTCTAATGTAGGTTTTTGCTAACCATCTTTCATTACTCAATGTTTCTAGTAATGTGTGAATATATAAGCATTGTATTTGCCTTGGGACATGTATTATCTTATGTACTATGCCATGCATGTTCTTCAAAACAGTAAAGAAGACTGAAAGCATAAGATGTGTTACTGCTCCATTATACCCTATACAGTGTGCTTTAAATGTAGGGAACATAGAAACCTCCACTTCTTGGTGTGGGCAGAAGGGTTTTGTATTTGATGGTGCTTGAAACGGAGGGATTCAATTTTTTATTTTTTATTTTTTTCTGAAAATCATTCAGTTCATTTATTCTTTTAATTGATGATAGCTTGTTAATGCGGTGCATTTCCCCCTTTTTATCAGGACAAGAGGAACAGAATATCCAATTTGAGATCAAAACACATGAGTCTAGGATTGATGCTGCCCCCATTACTTTTAATTGTGAATGCCTGTGCGAGCAGGGACCTTCACAATAGTGTTGTTGGAGTTTGTTTTGTGGCCCAAGATATCACTCCTCAGAAGATAGTCATGGACAAATTCACCAGGATTGAAGGTGATTACAGAGCGATTGTACAAAACCCAAACCCATTGATACCTCCCCTATTTGGTTCGGATGAATTCGGGTGGTGCTGTGAGTGGAATCCAGCAATGGTAAAGTTGACTGGGTGGAAGCGAGAGGAAGTGATAGACAAATTACTTTTAGCAGAGGTTTTTGGGACCAACATGGCATGCTGTCGTCTGAAGAATCAGGAAGCTTTTGTAAATCTTGGTATTGTACTAAACAATGCCATGACTGGTCAGGATCCTGAGAAGGTTCCTTTCGGTTTCTTTGCTCATAACGGAAAGTATGTGGAATGCTTGTTGTGCGTCAGTAAAAAATTGGATGGTGAGGGGGCGGCTACTGGTGTGTTCTGCTTCTTGCAGCTTGCCAGTCATGAGCTGCAACAAGCGCTTCATGTCCAGAGATTATCAGAACAAACTGCCATGAAGAGGTTGAAAGCTTTGGCTTATATTAAAAGGCAGATCCGAATGCCCCTATCTGGGATCATATTTTCTTCTAAAATGATGGAAGGCACTAAGCTAGGAGCAGAACAGAAACGGCTTTTGCATACCAGTGCACAGTGCCAGAGCCAGCTCCATAAGATTCTTGATGTCGCAGATCTTGATAGCATTATTGATGGGTATGATTAACTAGATTCTTAATGAGTGATATTCATATTCTTTTATATTCTGCAAGTCCATCGTGCCTCTGTCAAAAATTTGTCATTGAGCATAGAAATTCTGCACTGCATCCTGTCTGCTACATTTAGAGAGACTGAGTAGTGTTTCATGAATTGCACCCAAGGGTTCAAACCTTTTAGGAGCTTCAAATTAAAAATTTTGTCATCTTTTATGGGCAGGATAATCAATTTGACCAAAAATCTTAGACCCAATACTTGTTGAGGTAAATATTCCACATCGGCTGAGATTGACAAATGAACTCGAAAGATAAGCATTGAGCAACCCTCAACTCTCAAGCTAGCTTTTGGGTTGAGTTAGACCCATGAATTTCAACATTGTATCAGAGTCACACTCATGCATGACTGGGCCCACACTATCTACTCATGTGACATGGACCGGGCAAAAGACCGGCTTGCACATGAGGGAGATTGTTGAGGTAAATATCCCGCATCGGTTGGGATGAACAAATGAACTCAAAGTATAAGCATTGGGCGACTCTTAACTCTCAAGCTAGCTTTTGGGTTGAGTTAGGCCCATGAATTTCAGTACTTGTATATAAGCACCAACAGTTAAAGTCTACTCAAGTAGTTCTAGATAAACTGTATTTAAATTTTATATCTTGGTTATGTGACTTGGAAATGCATTAGAATTAGATTTGATCTCTACTGAATCCACATTAGATGTACCATGTGATGTGAGGTCAAACTGCTTATGCAGTTTGGAATGTTGAATTCCAGAAAATAGTAGCTGTAATCCATGCACTTTCACAGATGTCGTCTCGATCAACTTGTTTAGTGTGATTACTTGTAATGATTTTGGTTATTTGACATTCTCCTTGACTATACATTGTCTGGTGTCACTATTGATGAAAATTTGAAGTACTAGAAACTGTCTAGAACGGAAAGGGGTGAGGGTTGGATAATTTTTTTTGCTTTAGTGGATGCCTAAGGCTTGACCATGATCTCTTGTAACCTAATACTTCTCTTTCTTTCTTGAATCTTAACAGCTATTTGGATCTGGAAATGGCTGAGTTTACTCTGAATGACATATTGATTGCCTCTATCAGTCAAACGATGATGAAGAGCGTTGCGAAGGGCATTCGAATATTCAATGAAACAGCTGAAGTCATCATGAGTGAAACCTTATATGGAGATAGTATTAGGCTTCAGCAGGTCTTATCTGATTTCTTGTTGGCATCAATTAATTCTGCACCAAATGGAGATCAGGTTATCGTATCATCTAATTTGACCAAAGATCAATTGGGGCAGTCTGTTCATCTTGCATATCTGGAGCTCAGGTAGTTTACTCCAGTCATGTCAAATGCCTAGAAAACACTCATGCTACTTCTATTAAGAACTTAAAGGAAGTCATAACGTGTGGCATTTACATTTTGTTGCAGGATAACACACGCAGGTGGGGGAATACCCGAAGCATTGCTGAATCAAATGTTTGGAAGTGAGGGAGACGCATCTGAGGAAGGCGTAAGCCTGCTAGTCAGCAGAAAACTGGTAAAG